>JAXCGZ010006436.1:37500-41782 GCA_037179515.1 Halocaridina rubra
GTAGGAAAATTAACCAAATGTGCTTTTGCACTCATGACTAACAAAAAGTAACACTTCAGAGTTGAAATATGTAGTTATTTATAATATACTTCTGATACAGCTTTTGTTATATGACCTATGTGGCTCATATTACAAGGTTGAAGACCTCTGTTTTACATGCCCTGCTTTCGAATCTTATGGTTAGAGGAAAAGACTATGAAATAATGATAATAATAATAATAATAATAATAATAATAATAATAATAATAATAATAATAATAATAATAATAATAATAATAATAATAATAATAATAACAATAATAATAATAATAATAATAATAATAATAATAATAATAATAATAATAATAATAATAATAATAATAATAATAATAAAAATAATAATAATAATAATAATAATAATAATAATAATAATAATAATAATAATAATAATAATAATAATAATAATAATAATAATAATAATGAAAATAATAATAATAATAATAATAATAATAATAATAATAATAATAATAATAATAATAATAATAATATGTGTACCACACAGAAAATATTAGCTCTTTAGATTCTAAAATATCAGGAACATAATTGACAGAGAAAAATCATTATAGTGTTGAAATAACTGTCTCACCTTTATTTAAAAAAATCAGCTACCTGAACCATTGATTGTGAATACCTTTGGTTTCTTGTTGAGAGTCCTTGCACATTTGAATAAACTGTCATCCTGCTGACTTTACTAATGCAGTATTTTTCAAGTTCATTGCCGTGTATCCTTAATAAGGTGATTTACAAATCCACCCCGAAAATTCCAACCTTAAAATTCATCCCACGAAGATTCCACCCCACGAAACTACCATCCCACGAAATTTTCTCCCCAGAAATTTCAACCACACGAAAATTCCACCAATTAACAAATGTTTTTAATTTTTTTTTATTGTTTGCCTTAAGTGTGTTTCATTGTTGGGAAAGGTTAGGTTATGTAAGGTTAGGTAAAGTTAAGTTAAGTTAACTTAAACTAATTTAAGTTAAGTTAGGTTAGGTGTGGTGAAAAATTGGTGGGGAGAAAATTTCGTGGGGAGGAATTTTCGTGGGAGGAATTTTCGGAAAGGGATTTTTGTGGGTGGATTTTACAGGGGTGGAATTCACATTAAACCCTTAATAATGTAGTCTCTCTCTCTCTCTCTCTCTCTCTCTCTCTCTCCCTCTCTCTCTCTCTCTCTCTCTCTCTCTCTCTCTCTCTCTCTCTTCTCTCTCTCTCTCTCTCTCTCTCTCTCTCTCTCTCTCTTGCATATATGTCATTAGATTACTTATGCATTAAAAGCCTCAATTGCAGAGTTAATACCAATGCCGCAATGCATGCTCTGCTAATCAACCATATATGCAGTTTGATGTCCATATTTGGGTATGAGTAGAAAATATCCTATCTTTTATAAGGGGAAATCCTGCAAAAATAGCTTCAATTTCCCTGCTGTCTTGTGTCTCTCTGTTTTCTAACGGCGGAGGCCACATATAAACATACTATCATTTTGCAAACATTTTGTGTAATTTTTAAGACATTCTTCATTCCCATGTTAAACTGTTAAAATCATCCCAGATGTGCATGTGCAAGCATATTCCAATTACAATTTTGAGCTCGATACTTACAGCTGAAAAGACATTTTTTGGTGGTTGGTTTTCAATATTGAATTTCAGGAAGTTAAGGAAAGAATTCAAGTCCTTGGGATTTGTACTATCCATAAGGTGCTATACATAAGGATTGGTATTTTTGTTATTGTAAAATTGGCCATATTATTTGTTATTTAGATATGATTCTCTTATTCGAAATACAAACCTGGAAGGCAGACTTAGGATTTCTACAGTGTTTTCTTAGAGGAGGGAAATGTTCTTTGAAACTGATTTTATTTGTTAGTGTCGTCGGAATTATTCTTCCTGTGCTAATCTGTTATAACTAAAACACAAAAATCGACATAAAGTTCCTGAAATGGACCGTTCAGTTATTGAGGTAGCTAATAAAAAGGTTGTTGGGGATACATCGGAACGTGCTTGGAGGAAAGTGACCTTACGACTTTGAGTACCACTATGAGAAATTATTTAAGTTCAACGATAGGATGTTTGTATAAATCTTAGGTATGTCAAACCAAAATATTGACTTCCATTTTCTTTCAGCTGCACATGTCCCTTTATAGCTTACTGCACTACAGCACTTTAATATTTTATTTTGTTTGCAAAATATGATCAAAGCACATTAGTTTATCGTCCTTAATAAAATAGGAATGGAGGCGATGATAAAGAAAATATTATAATAATACAGGAGTTCCCATTCATATAACATGAATTCTCAATGCTTTATTGTTAGTTTGGTTTACAATGAAGAGGTTTCAATCCTCTTCTGGTTGCACTTAATAATTATTAGCTAGCGTTAGTTCTTCTGCATCTCAACAGTCGTTTGTAATTAAGGTTTCTTTTATCATGGTGAATATCCCAACCCCCTGGAATGAACATATTCATAAGACTCTAAAATATCAGGAATCTGATTGACAGTGAATAATAAGAGTGTTGAAATAACTGTCTCACCTTTGACTGTAAAACTCATCTACCTGAACCATAGATTTTTTTTTTCATTATTAGCCTTAGTAGAAATATGTGTGGAACTTGAATGAAACTAAAAAGAATAATGGATTAAAATGCAGCACTGAAACCCCATTTCTCCTTCTGAAGCGATATTATCAAAATTTTTACTACACAACCTAAAATTTATGTAGTTATTTCTTACGGATATCATGCCTCATGTTATTGTTATATTTTGCTTTTTAACATTTCAATGTAAAAATAAGAGCAAATTAAAACAGTCTGTAAAACACCACTTGAAATGATAGTATGCAATAACCTGACGATGAAGGTTGACCTTCAAAATCTCGTATTCAAGGTAAAAGGTACATTATTATTGACGACATCTCTGAGGAAGAGAATTATTAACTCTTAGAGAATTCTCGCTAGAACTTTTGAACGGGGATATCTGAAATAATATGTTTTGGAAATTGTGTAATATTTTCATTCATCTCTGATACGAATTTGTTATGTAAACTATGCAGAGAAAATTCTTCAATCAAACAGTTTTCCTACTCCTACACACCATGGAATACCCAAGAAATCCATATTTAAAGCACCGTTTTGTGTTTCACAGCTAGCCCCCATTCGAATAGGGTGGATTCAGACATGGTTGAGACGGGGTACTGATTAAAGATGGATGCTATCTCTATATTTTTGTTTTTTATTACCTCATATTCCTTTCTCATACCAATTTTCCCCTGTACGGGAGAGAAATTGATATATTTTTTTTTTTTTTAGCATTTCTAATTCATATTTAGGCATTATTAATTTTCCACAAAACTGATTTCTTTTCGGCATGGTATAGATTAAATTGCTTGCTTATAATAATCAATACAGTTGTAGCTTTTCATGAGGAACTTTATAAGTCTCAATGGGCAAATATACTTAAATAAACTTAACATTGTTTTTTTAGCTATCAAATTTATCAAAGCTATTAGCATAATTAAGGATTTTGGTGTGTTTTCCGAAATTTCTGTGTCCGAGTTTTGGATCGATTTATCCAATATATAACGAAAACCGAAATGAAATATGAAAAGACAATGGAAGTAGATAATTCCAGATGATTACTGCACAATATGCAGGATATAATAAATATATAAAGGTAGAAATTGTCTCCTTATTTTATCTTCATTTGGTATTTTATTCGAAGATTTTGTGCACTTTTGCTCTCCCTCGGATAGTCGTTAAAAGTGTAATGGACCATTTCTTGAGATCTGCCAAGATTTTGGCATCATCAACTCTGTTATTTAAAATCTTGAAGAGAAAGGATTTTACCTAAATGAAAGACATAAACTTTGAGTAGGTTTACAACTCTTTGGATTTTGTGTTAATACCCCCCCTTTTGTGATTTTGTTTGTTGTAATTTTAAAATGAAATTCTGCACTTAATATTGCCTTTCACGTTGTATGATTTTTTTTTTAATAATGTCTTCCGGAATATGTTTTTTTAATGGCTTACGGTATATGGTTGTTTCGTCATTAAGAAAAAACAACAGAAATAGAGGTAAAATTTACTGATAAATGAAGACAGCTCTAAAGTTTACTTTGGCTTACTCTTTAATGAGTTGAGCTTCTGGCGGTAGTTAAGTAGGGTAAAAATTTAAAACTCATGCCCTACAGAGAGTATTAGACTGATTTCACATCAAAGTGGCACGTCGCACGTGGCATGCCAAGTCCGA
>JAXCGZ010006437.1:0-2500 GCA_037179515.1 Halocaridina rubra
AGGTATGCAAGGCGCTGATGGATTTAGATGTTCATAAAGCTACAGGTCCTGATGACATATCCCCTCATGTGCTTAAAAAATGCGCAAACACAATATCAGTGGCACTAAGTATCATATTTAAGGAGTCATTGGAGTCGGGGGAGATTCCAAGATGCTGGAAACAAGCAAATGTGATACCTATCTTCAAAAAGGGAAGGAGGGATACGGCTCTGAACTATAGACCAGTTTCCTTGACCAGCATAGTTTGCAAACTTATGGAGAAACTACTAAGGAAACATATCTCTCTTCACTTGGAATCCTTCAACTTTTTGTCAGTGAGGCAACATGGCTTCAGAGAAGGAAGATCAACAGTAACAAACTTATTAGAATTTTATGATGAGGTAAGCCAAATCTTACAGGAAAGAGAGGGCTGGGCAGATTGCATATTCCTAGACTTCCAGAAAGCGTTTGACACTGTTCCACATGGGAGACTTATTAGGAAGCTGCAATCAATGGCTAGAATAGGTGGAAATGTCTTGGAATGGATAAAAACTTACTTAGAAGGAAGGGAACAGAGGGTTAGAGTAAGACACTCAGTGTCTGAATGGAGAAGAGTTAGTAGTGGAGTTCCACAGGGTTCAGTTTTAGGGCCACTTTTGTTCCTTGTATATGTAAATGACCTACCAGAGTCTGTAAATTCATTCATGAATATGTTTGCAGATGATGCAAAGATTGTGAAGAAAGTAAAAAACGAGAACAATGGTAGAGAACTTCAGGAGGATCTAAATAATCTGCATGAGTGGTCAGAAAAGTGGCTAATGAAATTCAATACCTCAAAATGTAAGGTAATGAGAATGGGTACAAGTGCAAGAAGGCCCAAGCTTGACTACTCGGTGGCTGGAGTACAACTTCAGGAGACAGAAAATGAGAGAGATCTAGGAGTAAACATATTGGCAGATTTGTCTCCAGAAATACATATAAATGGCGTAGTAAGGGCAGCATATGCATTCTTATCAAATGTAAGGGTAGCCTTCAGGCACATGGACAAGGAAATGTTCAGAAATATTTATGTAACCTATGTGAGGCCAAAACTCGAATATGCAGCCCCCTTTTGGAATCCGCACTTGAAAAAGCACATAGCTAAGCTTGAAAAAGTTCAAAGACATGCCACAAAACTGGTGCCAGAAATACGCAATCTCGGTTATGATGAGAGGCTGAGGGAATTAGACTTGCCATCACTCGAAGCTAGAAGAGTAAGGGGGGATATGGTGACAGTCTTTAAATTCCTTCATGGTTATGATAGAGTGGATAGGGATCGATATTTCGATATGGCTGGCTCTAGAACTAGAGGTCATAGTTTGAAGCTTCGGAAGAAAACTTGTTTGCAGGATGTAAGGAAATACTTTTTCAGTGTAAGAGTAGTTGATAATTGGAATTCGCTAAGCGAGGAGGTAGTTAATGCTACCTCAATCCATAGTTTTAAGGACAGGTATGATAAGTATCACTAAGTCTAAAAATGGAACCGATCAGGAGACGGGAAGATACGAGCTTTGGGCTCTTTCCCGTAAACACAATTAGGTAATCACAATTAGGTAATCACACACACACAGAGGAATACTTTCTCAAACTGAGGTCTTTCTTCTATCCTCATTCATTTTCCTTCCTTGTGGGAACCTCCTACTCTTCAATCATTGTGGGCTAATGACAAGAACTTAATTAAAATGTTTGATGACTTCTGGCCCAAGTTTGAACTCCCAAAGGGATTCATCATTAAAAGGAAGACATTATTACACCCCCAAGGAGAATTGGTAAAAAGACTAAGGTCTCCAATAAATCTTTTTAAGCTGTTTTCAATTCTACCATCAAGGCCGCAGCTTAGAGAACTTGCTCTATGCATTGTCAAGTAGCAGAGAAAGACTGGGAAGATATGATCAAAATAATAATTCAAGTTAATCACAACCAGTTTATTCTCATGCTAATAAAGAGAGAGGAAGAGAGAGAGAGAGAGAGAGAGAGAGAGAGAGAGAGAGAGAGAGAGAGAGAGAGAGAGAGAGAGAGAGAGAGAGAGAGAGAGAGAGAGAGAGAGAGAGAGAGAGAGAGAGAGAGAGAGAGAGAGAGAGAGAGAGAGAGAGAGAGAGAGAGAGAGAGAGAAATCAAAATAAAATATTAAGTAATAAATTTCTGACATGATCTTTACGTCCAAAATAATTACATTTGAATGACGCTGCCAAGTATAAGAACTACTGAACATCATTTTCATTTTACAAAAATTATTTAAATGCATTAAAATATTTATCACAATTTGCGTACTAATCTTGAGTGTTACATAGCAACTATGTCACAGCCCCAAAGATAACTTTGCAAGTAAAGGAAAGCTTATGTTACTGGAGATTAACATACTGTTGTATCATGAACATTGATTTTGAGTACATATAAATCAATAAATAAATAAATAAATAAATAAATAAACATATAGTTGATATTTCATTAATAGAATGTGATATTACCATCAGTTAATAGA
>JAXCGZ010006437.1:12500-27500 GCA_037179515.1 Halocaridina rubra
TTTATCAGAGGAAAACTGAAGGTAAAAGAACAGGTTTTAAGGCTAAAGAGAGCGGATGGAAGCATCACTGAGACGGATGAAGAGATCTGCAAAGAATTGAACAAGGAGTTTCAGTCAGTATTTACAGTAGAAAATACCCCACTCCCTCAGATTGCAGTGATAAAAGCTCAAGGGCCGGTATTAGAGAACATCAACCTTACAGCCACAGAGGTATGCAAAGCGCTGAAGGATTTAGATGTTCATAAAGCTACAGGTCCTGATGACATATCCCCTCATGTGCTTAAAAAATGCGCAAACACAATATCAGTGGCACTAAGTATCATATTTAAGGAGTCACTGGAGTCGGGGGAGATTCCAAGATGCTGGAAACAAGCAAATGTGATACCTATCTTCAAAAAGGGAAGGAGGGATACGGCTCTGAACTATAGACCAGTTTCCTTGACCAGCATAGTTTGCAAAGTTATGGAGAAACTACTAAGGAAACATATCTCTCTTCACTTGGAATCCTTCAACTTTTTGTCAGTGAGGCAACATGGCTTCAGAGAAGGTAGATCAACAGTAACAAACTTATTAGAATTTTATGATGAGGTAAGCCAAATCTTACAGGAAAGAGAGGGCTGGGCAGATTGCATATTCCTAGACTTCCAGAAAGCTTTTGACACTGTCCCACACGGGAGAGTTATTAAGAAACTGCAAGCAATGGCTGGAATAGGTGAAAAGTACTTGAAATGGATAAAAACATACTTAGAAGGAAGGGAACAGAGAGTTAAAGTAAGACACTCAGTGTCTGAATGGAGAAGAGTTAGTAGTGGTGTTCCGCAGGGTTCAGTTTTAGAGCCAATTTTGTTCCTTGTATATGTAAATGACTTACGAGAGTCTGTAAATTCATTCATGAATATGTTTGGAGATGATGCAAAGACTGTGAAGTGAGTAAGAAACGAGAATAATGGTAGAGAACTTCAGGAAGTTCTAAATAGTCTGCAAGAGTGGTCAGAAAAGTGGCTTATGAAATTCAGTACTTCAAAATGTAAGGTAATGAGAATGGGTACAAGTGCAAGAAGTTCCAAGCTTGACTTCTATATGGCAGGAGTACAACTGCAGGAGACAGAAAATGAGAGAGGTCTAGGGTAAGCATATTGGCCGATTTTTCTCCAGAAATGCATATAAATGACATAGTAAGGGCAGCATATGCTTTCTTATCAAATGTAAGGGTAGCCTTTAGGCACATGGACAAGGAAATTTTCAGAAATATTTATGTAACATATGTGAGGCCAAAACTTGAATATGCAGCCCCCTTTTGGAATCCGCACTTGAAAGAGCACGTAGTTAAGCTGGAAAAAATTCAAAGACATGTCACGAAACTGGTTCCAGAAATACGCAATCTCAGTTATGATAAGAGCCTGAGGGAATAAGATTTACCATCATTCGAAGCTAGAAGACTGAGGGGGGATATGGTGACAGTATGGCTGGCACTAGAACTAGAAGTTTTAGTTTGAAGCTTCGTAAGAAAATTTCTTTGCAGGATGTAAGGAAGTACTTTTTTTTTAGTGTATTAGTAGTTGATAATTGGAACTCGCTAAGCGAGGACTAGTTAATGCTAACTCAAGCCATAGTTTTATGGACAAGTGTGATCAGTATCACTATGTACAAAATGGAACAGATCAGGAGACGGGAAGTTGCGAGCATGGGGCTCTTTCCCGTAAGCACAATTAGAAAATTGCAATCAGGTAATTCCACACACACACACACACACACACACACACACACACACACACACACACACACACACACACACACACACACACACACACACATACATCCTTATATATCGTTAAAAATAATAACAGTACCAGACTGGTCGAGAGGTTACCCATAACCAGAATGTAATATTAATTGATCCTTATATAGATTTCGCAGCTAGTAGAGTATTGTATTACTATTATTATTGTTATAATTTATTATTATTATTATTATTATTATTATTATTATTATTATTATTATTATTATTATTATTATTATTATTATTATTATTATTATTGATATTATTATTATTATTATTATTATTATTATTATTATTATTATTATTATTATTATTATTATTATTATTATTATTTTTATTATTATTATTATTATTATTATTATTATCATTATTATTATTATCATATGGAAAAGAAACAAGGAAGAAATGTAACTACCATATTAAGTGCTATCTGATGGAGAAAACCAGCTGCGGCTGCCAGGCCTCACGGCAGAAGAACCTTATCCACTTACCTTGTGGTAGACCAAAGAAGATGGGCAGGGGAGGGAAAATTATGTTAACCCCTTACCCCAAAGGAGCTCAGAGGGGTGATCGAGATATATTAGCCACTGGTGAATGTGCTTGCTTTGACTAAGCCACCCCCATTGCAAAAGGCGATTGTGGCCATTGTATATGTAAATGTTTCTAAAACATATATCTATCAATATTCTTTATTAGTACCTAAGTACCTCATGTTTTTTTTTTAATAAATTCAAACACGATTTGTGCTTTATTCGTTTTATATTCTCAATAGGTTTGTAATCATGCATCGTGGAATAAGACGAAGCCTCTATTAGAATGATGTACACAGTTGACCGATTTTTTCTCTAGAATGATGTATACAGTTGACCGATTTTTCCTCTTGGTATGAAGATTGAGACGCATTCTAAATTGTCCCCTTCTTAATATGAATATTAGGAAAACTTTTACACTAATTATAGAATTATATTGACCACAACAATTATTATGATTATACTCTGTTTCTTCCTTTTTATTATTTTATCTATCTATTCATTTTTCATCTCTTCCTCTTTCAAACAATTCTCTTTAAAGTGATCGTTCTTCATTTCCCATTGCAAATATAACATACATTTTCTCCCATTCAATCATACAGAGTTCATTTCCAGAAACGCACCACAAGACTTCTCATAAGAAATGCAATATGTTTTCCATCTTCCTTTCGTTCTTTTCTTTTGCCACTGCTGACTTCCGAGAATGATGGAAGAAGACGAAAAAGTATGAAAACAGACGCGAATATATAAACTTTGCAACTTTCCAATAGGAACTAATGGCTGTTTCAAAAATCATAGCTCAGAAGTGGGTAGCAACGATCGACCCGTCAGAAAGGATTATAGAATCACCTCACCAACAAACTTTTTCTTTTTTTCCTTATTTACTGTCTCCCTGACTCAAGAAGGCATAAGCACATGCAAATATGTACATATACGCACACATTAGATAACCGTTAATATCGAAAAAGTACTAACTACAAAAATAACACACATACAAACATATGAAAGAATAGATATTGCAATATATATATATATATATATATATATATATATATATATATATATATATATATATATATATATATATATATATATATATATATATATATATATATATATATATATATATGCATGTGTGCATATTGAGACGATATATTAGCTGTCTACATGTATGATGTAGTTACATAAGTTACTAAATTACACTCCATCTCAATAAAAAAGATCAAGATAGGCTTTGAGCTTATGAGAATGCATAAAAAATACAGAAGTGAAAATATTATTACCTAGAGCTGCAATTATGACTAAAGAGCTGCAGATCCATTGATGAATAAATTCTGCTCTAAATCTTGGGTGATAAAAAAAAGCAAGGGCCTTATTCCCCCTCCCCACATCACAGTGGGTAAAATGAAGCCACTCACTTTGGTGTACATTAACGTCTCCAACGTAGAAAAATTTAGCATGTCATGACAAGAGGAAAGATATTCGAAGAGGGACACAAGGGCACTGGAGAGCAGTACCAGAAGCAAATAAATATAGTGGTAGTGAAGAGAGACAGATGCACATCTAAATAATGTATTAATTAAGTTTGAAATTTCACAATGATCCTCTTTAATTAATATTTACAATGGAATATCCACACTGAAAGGGGCAGGAATTTAATTAAAAGTGTAGATTTTCTCATATTAGCTTATTACGCAATCCGGAACCGAGGTGAAATGATAATGATGATGATGATATTTATGATGACGATAATAATAATAATAATAATAATAACAACAATAATAATAATAATAATAATAATAATAATAATAATAATAATAATAATAATAATAATAATAATAATAATAAAAATAAAAATAATAATATTATCATTATTATAATTATTATTATAATTATTATTATTATTTTTATTATTATTATTATTATTATTATTATTATTATTATTATTATTATTGTTATTATTATTATTATTATTATTATTATTATTATTATTATTATTATTATTATTATTATTATTATTATTATTATGATTATTATTATGATTATTATTATGATTATTATTATTATTATTATTATTATTATTTTATGTAGAAGTAGTAGTAATAGTTGTTGTTGTCGTTGTAGCAGTAGCAATACTAGTAGCAGCAGTACTAGCAGTAATGGTAGAAGATATAGATATAGTAGTAGTGGTAGTAGTCCTAGTAGTGGTAGTTGTAGTAGAAGTAGTAGTAATAGTTGTAGTGGTGGTTCAAGAAGAAGCAGTATCAGTAGTAGTAGTAGTAGTAGGAGTAAGAGTAGCATAAGTAGTAGAAATCGTAGTGGTAGTTATTGTCCTAAAAACAACAACTAGTAATACATTCATAATAATAGAAAAAACTCTCATAAAAAAAACCACAAGCTTTGAATCAACACGTGGTAATCCATGGAAAGAGCAAAATTTTTATTGACCTAAATAAAAATAAGACTCTGGTAATATACGAACACATTACCCAAGAGATATGGCTCATATATTTTATCTTTAGTCTATGAGAAAATAAATCAAATGTATTTGCAAAAGGACAAAAGCAATGCCTCATGAATATGAACGCTCATGTTCTCCTAATATGAATGCTCTCATATTTATGAATATGAATGAATATGAATGCTCGTATCTACGTTGTTCCCGTGTTTGTTTACTCTCATTTATGAAAATTCGTTGGGTGTCACGGCCTTGGGCGCACAGAGGATGGGGAGTTCAAGGATATATATGAACAGTATGAGGATATGAATGCACGAACGTGCTAATGTGCACTGGAAGAGTGAGTAGATAAATTAGAATAAATGTCTGTACTGTGCACAAGTGCACAGATATATACGTGGATGTATACCGTATGTCTCTACTAGAGAGAGCACTGGGAATGGCATAAGACCATGAATGAGACAAAAAAGAAAGCGAGTTGTCACAAAAGGAGAGAGAGAGAGAGAGAGAGAGAGAGAGAGAGAGAGAGAGAGAGAGAGAGAGAGAGAGAGAGAGAGAGAGAGAGAGAGAGAGCCTCCCTGTATTGATCCTCCAGCCCCACGCCGTCGCTACAGGTCCTTCGACTACCTCCCCTACCCACTACCTCGTCCCAAGTTCCTCTTCGTAAGGAGACTCCTTCTCCCTTTTCTCCTACGTAAGGAAGGAGGGAGGGAGGGAGAGAGGGAAGGGGGACATGAGAGTCCTTATTTACTCTCAGAGGGATTCCTCCTCTTTCCTTCGGATGTTCTCTTGTGTTCCTATAGGACTTCACGTCTCCTTCATCTGAAATATTCTCTTTATACACACAGCTCATCCATAATTTTTCCAGTCATTCTCTCGTTTATTCATTCTTTTGATCATTCATTCAATTATTTGGTCATTCTTTTTTTCATCATTCTGTCATTCATTTAGTTATTTTTTTATAATTCATTTATTCACTGTTTGGTCTTTGATTAAAACACTCATTCATTGATTCGCTCAGTTTTTTAACAGCCAATTCAGCCTCAGCTCAGGATCTTTTTTTTTTATAATTCCTTCATTCACTTAATGATGATTTTGATTATTTATGCAATAATCCATTTATGACTTTTTATTTTTTATTCATTTCTTAAGTCATCCATTTCTCGCTTAGGTACTTTTTCAAAATATATTTTTTCCTCCGTTTAGTAATTCCCTGATTATTCATTCGTTCATTCTTTTGGCCCTTCTTTCGATAATTCATTCATTCTTTTAGTCTTATTTTAGTAGTTTTTTAAGTGGTTTAATTATTCAATTATCTATTAATCATTTATTCACTAAGTATTTCTTCTCATAATTTACACATTCATTTTGTTATTATTTTGATCATTCATTAATTGACTTAGCCATTTTATGACCTTCATTCATTAACTCTTTTAAATATTATATTATCCTTTCATTAGTCTAATAATTCATTCTTTCCATTAGTCATTTTTTTCGTTCATCTATTTATTACTTTGGCAAATTATTCTTTGATAATTTATTTTTTTATAGAGTCAATATTTGGATTATTTTGTTATTCATACTTCAAGTTATTTTTCTTGCTATATAAATTTATTCTTTGGTTATTCATTTCTTTTGTTAGTAAATATTTTTGATCATTCGTCTGGAGATTCTTTTGATAATTTATTCCTGCGTTATTCATTCTTTTTTGATCAGTCGTCAATTCATACATGATATTCATTTATCATTCAGTCATTAATTCTTGTAGGTTTTTTTTATCATTCTGTGATTCATTCACTTTGTAATTATTTCTAAAAATTATGTCCTCATTTAGGCATTCTTTTTTTTTTCATCATTCTGTGATTCATTCACTTCGTAATTATTTCTAAAAATTATGTCCTCGTTTAGGCCTTCTTTTCATTATTCATTTATTCGTTTAGTTATTCATGTAGACTATTCATGTATTCACTCAGTCATTCTCCTTGCTCATTCATTCCATTGTTTTATCTTCATTTGATGATTCATTCATACTCTAGATCATTCTTTTATATATTTTAATCCCTCGTTTAGTTATGCATCCACTCATTTAAATATTCTTTGAATAGATTATTTCAATCCTTTATTTATTCAGTCATTCTTATTATACATATATATATAGACATAACCCTCATTTCCCCTTGTAAGTGGGGTGGCCGAGCCAAGACACCCGCATTCACCACGATCCATATACACACCTCAACCACTCCTCTCAGTTCCTTGGGAATAGAGGGTTGCCACGTCTCCCTCCCTTCCATTCTGCTTGGGTCACCCACGAGGTAGGTGGAAAGGGTATTCTACAATGAGGCCCGACAGCCGCAGCTGGTTTACCCCCACCGCTTCATTAAATGGAATCTCCCCTCACACCCGCCCACCTTCTTATAATTTTTATATATGTAAGGTTATCAGTTTTGTTCCTGCATTTAAGTCAGTCTTTTGATCACCATGCCTTATCTTAATCATTATTCATAATCATACTTATTATTAAGACCAATCATTCGATTAATGGTTTTTATCATTCACTTATGGATCTAATTATTTTATGCATTTATTTGCTTAATCAATCTATTAATAATACATTAGACCATTTAGTCATTGTCTTGATCATTCATCCTTTTCCTTAGTCACTCTCATATCAATTATTTCCAAGCTCTCTCTCTCTCTCTCTCTCTCTCTCTCTCTCTCTCTCTCTCTCTCTCTCTCTCTCTCTCTCTCTCTCTCTCTCTCTCTCTCTCTGACAAGTGAATCCATTCATTCATTAGTTGTGGTTTTTCAATTCATTCAGTAGTTTATTATTATAATTAGTTACCCATTTAATGCTTATTCATCTCATTTACTCAATGACAGAATAAATAATTCCTCTTACAACTCATTCAGTCATATATAAATTCATTCATACCCAGGCCATTTATTGGAATAAATCTTACTTTTTTATACAACTCATATTCTAGATATGCAAAATTCTTTAAATAACATTTTTCAGACCATCAAAATTTGGCTCCAATACAGTTCCTGTGCAGTCAGTCCAAAATTATTTTCATTAATACCTCATGGGGATAAGGAAAAGAGTAGAGGTCCGCCATCCCTCATGGGGTAACCCTGGTATCTCAGCAGCATAAGTACACCATTGGATCTGCGTGGAAGATAATGGAATAGTTCTTTCGGTATCTCCACTTTCATATTCCATCTTGAATAGAGTTCTCTGTTCATTAAGGCGACTTAATATTCCTATTATTCTTACAGCAGTCAAAGATGTAGGTGGTTGTGTGGCTACTTTTCGCATGCAAGATTCCTTTTTAACATATGAAAAATACATTTCGCTTCACTCACCTCAAAATGGATTTATAAATATTTTTAATTACTTTTGTATGTACTTATAAGTAAACAATCTCATGTTATGAACTTTAAAATATAAAATTAATGCAATATTTAGTTAAAATTAAAAAGAATTCGTTTATAAAGGGAAAAGGTAACAATGGAACAAGGACTTTAGTGAATATATATATATATATATATATATATATATATATATATATATATATATATATATATATATATATATATATATATGCATGCATGCATGCATGCATGCATACATACATGCATGCATGCATGCATGCATGCATGCATGCATGCATGCATGCATGCATGCATACATACATACATACATACATACATACATACATACATACATACATACATACATACATACATACATACATACATACATACATACATACATACATACATACATACATACATACATACATACATACATACATACATACATACATACATACATACATACATACATACATACATACATACATACATACATACATACATACATACATACATACATACATACATACATACATACATACATACATACATACATACATACATACATACATACATACATACATACATACATACATACATACATACATACATACATACATACATACATACATACATACATACATACATACATACATACATACATACATACATACATACATACATACATACATACATACATACATACATACATACATACATACATACATACATACATACATACATACATACATACATACATACATACATACATACATACATACATACATACATACATACATACATACATACATACATACATACATACATACATACATACATACATACATACATACATACATACATACATACATACATACATACATACATACATACATACATACATATATATATATATATATATATATATATATATATATATATATATATATATATATATATATATATATATATATATATATATATATATATATATATATATATATATATATATGCAAACGAATTTTTCGGCTTACAAACTTTTTAAGGTGGGACAGACAAGAGTATTTTGCAGTACACATCCCAAGTATCTATTTTTACTTCTTTTTAGTTAGCTTTTCTCGTAGTAAAAATATGGTTTATTATTATGTGATTCTAGATTGGAAACAAATTAAAGAATGCCCTCAGTGTGTCTGAATGTATCTGTTTTGCTTCAACCCATGAATGAACTATCTGTATTTCTTATAATATTACTCTAATCCACCAACTGGGGAAGCTAGCCAGTTCAAGCTGCTGCCGGTCCCATGTCTGATCTGGATAGTACAGTGGTAACGAGCTGGCATCGCATTCACGAGGTCGAAAGATCGGTTCCCGTCCAAGACCGAGAGTTTAAGCTGTTTCCTGGCAGGTACTGCTGTGGTTGGGCACCACAGTGGGGGGTTGGGGCTTGCCCCTGCTGACGAATACCCATTGTATTGTAATGGAAATAAAGGTTTATATATTTATATATGATCTATAAAAAGGGTTGATGTCAGGAAGCTCATGTAAAGCTATGAATTAAATCTAAGTTTACTCTATAAAGGTCAACTGAGACACAGCGATCCAATTTGCTGATAATGATGAAATTATCAACATTTTGTGAGAATTTGATATCAGGCAATTTTAGTAAAATATCTTTTAACGAAAAAAGGACGATCAAATACAGAAAAAAAGATAATAACATTATATGAAAACAGAGAAGTTCTATTTCAAGGGCATTTTTTTTTCTATGGATCCTCATCATTTCCTCTCCACTTGCGGCCAAATTCTTTCCAAGGAAATGAAACTGTAGTTTGTATCGTCAAACTCCAGTTATAGGTGGACACGTTCCCTTCCTTCGCAATTTTTTTCAAGTTTTTCCTTCTCCGAGAGTGAATTTACAGACTTTATGGAATTCTTTATAGGGCGAAATGAAGGTTTAGAGGGTTTGCCACACTATGACCATAAAATTCCTGTCTTTTGTTTTTCTTAAAGGGGGGTTTACACGGTCAAACGGTTCGTCGAACGCGGTTCGACAGACAAGTGTTTGACGTGATGTTCGAACGTGTGAACGGGGTATTTGGGTGTCGAACACGTTCCGTGTTCGACAACCAAATACCCCGTTCACACGTTTGAACATCACTTCAAACACTTGTCTGTCGAACCGCGTTCGACGAACCGTTTGACCGTGTAAATCCCCTTTAAGAAAAAAAAAGTCAGTATTACCCAAATACTTTTTGAATTTTTACCAATATTTTTCTCAGTTCACTTTCTGCATTTCAACACTTTTTTTTCCAAATTCCTTGGAAATAAGAAAACCCAGAAAAGCTATGGAACACTGTATGGAGTAATTTCTCCCCATATCTAGGGTAGAAGGATTTGGCAGAGACAAAATTGTTTCTTTGTGATGCTCCCAAAACTAAATTTTATATCATGAGTGTCCTGCTGGCTAGTACAGTGGTAACGCGCTGGCTTCGCATTCACGAGGTCGAGAGATCGGTTCCCGTCCAAAGACCGAGAGTTTAAGCTGTTTCCTGGCAGGTACTGCCTTCTTCTTCTTCTTCTTCTTCTTCTTCTTCTTCTTCTACATCATTTCTCACTTCCTTCCTTATTCGTCTTTGTCTTCTTCTTCTTCTTCTTCTTCCAGAATCCGCACTGTCCTTTCCATGTTACCCTATCCAGCCTTTTTAACTTTCTCCATTCATCTCGGTCTATTAAGCTTTCTTGATCTCGTTAGGCCTCTCCTCACTGCTACTGCTCCTGCTCCTGCTAACCTCTAGTCGACCCAATTCAAGACTTTCCGATAAGTTTCTTTTACAAGATTTTTCTCCCCATTTATTCTTTTTTTTTTTTGAGTTGCAGAGATATGATATATATATATATATATATATATATATATATATATATATATATATATATATATATATATATATATATATATATATATATATATTATGCAATGGATCACCATAACTGATTAACTCCAGTTATATAAATTGCCAAAAAAAAAATAGTAATATCTGATATACTGTCATAGGTTACTTATTAATTTCTTAATTATTTATAGAGCATCTATTCACTTTCGTTTGGCTCTAGCCTTTATTAGTAAATGATGCAATTCCATTCGATGCCATTTATCAACAATTATGATTTCCATTGCATTAATTTTTCAAAGTAAAAGCATTATCAAGCCATCAAAGAACAATTATCCATTTTTTTTTTATTTGTAAGTAACTTATATATGTATAGGTGGCATTAGTCTATATTGGTAACCGAAATAATATTTTTTTTACATAATTCTCTGTTGCTAAATACCTCAGAATAAGGTCTTACCACGCTCTTTAGTCCATCCTATTAATTTCTATTGAAAGTTGTGGGACAGGTATTACCCTTACCTGTAATTAAGCTTATCAACAATATCTTACATCGTAGAAACCAAACCCTTAATGTTGTACTCAATTAAACCGTTGACTTGGTGATGGCTATTACTCGAGGAGTACCCTGTCTCACCTAAGTATCCACAAATAGGAACATTGAGGAACTGGAAGATGGGTCAAGCAGTACAAACCCTTGGAGAGGAATTGTCGTTTCTGTGAGTGTGAATTATGGCGGTATATTTCAGAAATATAACAATAACTATTCTCCCAGACGATAATTCACGTCCATTAATAACTGACTCTCACTCTGTTTGTTCCGGTTTTACGTCACGGATTCCCTTTTCTACCAGGGGCTAGGACGGTTGCCTTCTTGCGAAGGACTTGTTTTGGCAGATGCAATCGTTACCCTGAGTGCATGCCCTTGCTAACCTCAGACCATGACGGGGCGCAAACCCTCGACCTGACGCCTCAGAGACTCTCTCTCTCTTTTAAAAGAAATCAGATCATTACCTGAATATTTCAGGCAGCTGAGGTGCTTTATCTGGGACTGAAATTAGGTTAGGTTAAGTTGGTCTAGCCTTACCTGAATCAAACCTAACTTAACCTCAGTCTCAGATTAAGCACCAATTATTACATCATATGCGTATTACAGAACTTATTCAAATAATCATTCAAAATAAAAGTATATTTTTATAACATATGGTGTGTGGGTGTCTCATTCGGCTATAGTGAAAATGTAGCAAAAACCAAATCATGAATATACATCTGCTAAAATGGATATATATATATATATATATATATATATATATATATATATATATATATATATATATATATATATATATAATAATAATAATAATAATAATAATAATAATAATAATAATAATAATAATAATAATAAGCACATCACCATATTTGAAAAGACGAATAATTTGACCCCGACCGGGACTTGAGCCTAGGATATATAATTACTATGCCAAGGCACTACCAACTACACCACAAGAGGTCTGATAGGGAAACGCAACCATACAGCTTTTATCTGCTATACTAGGTATGAACGCATTCTATCTGAATGCCACTCTGTTCATATTACAGTTTCCCCCAACCTCACTCGTGGTTTCGTTTTTGCATTAAATTCAATTCCCAATATCATTCGGGACCAACAATAATTAGATAAGCACATTACCATATGTAGAGCAGTTGGTACCGCCTTGGCATATTAATTACATATCCTAGGTCCAAGGCCCTTTCGGGGTCAAATTATTCAAGTTTTCACACGCACACACACACACACACACACACACACACACACACACACACACACACACACGTGTGTGTGTGTGTGTGTGTGTGTGTGTGTGTGTGTGTGATTACCTAATTGTGCTACGGTAAAGAGCCCGAAGCTCGTATTTTTCCGTCTCCTGGTCGGTTCCATTTTGTACTTAGTGATACTTATCATGCCTGTCCTTAAAACTATGGATTGAGTTAGCATTAACTACCTCGTCGCTTAGCAAATTCTAATTATCAACTACTCTTACACTAAAAAAGTACTTCCTTACATCCTGCAAAGAAGTTTTCTTACGAAGCTTCAGACTATGACCTCTAGTTCTAGAGCCAGCAATATCAAAATATCGATCTCTATCCACTCTATCAACACCATAAAGGATTTTAAAGACTGTCACAATATCCTCTCTCAATCTTCTAACTTCGAGTTATGATAAGTCTAATTCCCTCAGCCTCTCATCATAACTGAGATTGCGTATTTCTGGAACCAGCTTCGTGGCATATCTTTGAACTTTTTCAACCTTAGCTACCTGCTTTTCAAGTGCGGATTCCAAAAGGGGCCTGCATACTCAAGCTTTGGCCTCAAATAGGTCACATAAATATTTCTGAACATTCCCTTGTCCATGTGCCTAAAGGCTACCTTTACATTTGATAATAAAGCATATGTTGCCCTTACTATGCCATTTATATGTATTTCTGGAGACAAAATTGCCAGTTATGTTTACTCCTAGATCTCTCTCATTCTCTGTCTCTTGAAGTTGTACTCCTGCCACCCAGTAGTCAAGCTTGGGCCCTCTTGCACTTGTTCCCATTCTCATTACCTTACATTTTGAAGTATTGAATTTCATTAGACACTTTTCTGACCACTCATGGAGACTATTTAGATCTTCCTGAAGTTCTCTAACATTATTCTCGTTTCTTACTTTCTTCACAATCTTTGTATCATCTGCAAACATAGTCATGAATGAATTTACAAACTCTGGCAGGTCATTTACATATACAAGGAACAAAAGTGGCCCTAAAACTAAACCCTATGGAACTCCACTACTAACTCTTCTTCATTCAGACACTGAGTGTCTTACTCTAACCCTCTCTTCCCTTCCTTCTAAGTAAGTTTTTATCCATTCCAAGACATTTCCACCTATTCTATCCATTCTTTGCAGCTTCTTAATATGTCTCCCATGTGGGACAGTGTCAAAAGCTTTCTGGAAGTCTAGGAATATGCAATCTGCCCAGCCCTCTGTTGTAAAATAAGATCCTCCAGTCAATAACTGCAAAAAGCTCATTCATTTTGATGTAATCTCCTTTTGGATAGTTCCTCCTCATGCCCTCAGTGCCTCTACTCTCAGGCAGCAGAACATCTTCAATGATACACGCCATCAACAACACACAGTTGGATCACTCTTTGCAAGTGGTGGATTACTAGAACAAGTAGTGATGGCTCATCCCCACCCCTGGCCCTCGTTGGTTCCATTACATGTTGGTGTAGGAAATTCCCTTGTACGGAATCTAGGAATCTTGCCCCGAACGAGTCCTCACCACTGTGTGGGTCAGGTTTTATTCAATATATTTCTTTATGATTAATATCTCCCATAATTAAAATCCTACATTTTCTCTCCCGTGCCATGTTAACAACTGAGTTTATGACTTCAATAGTACCTGTATGACTTTCCCCAAAAACTTCTTGCCTATGTTGATTCCTTGGTGGGTTATATACAACAGTTATTATAATGCTTTCTGACCCAGTATATATGCGAGCAGAAAGAAATTCCTTTAATTCACTTTCTATAGCCAAATTTATTTCTTCAACCTGAATCTTTTCACTTATGAGCAGTGCTATCCCTCCACCAGTCCTCTCAGATCTTTCAACTCTTGATATTCTGAAGCCCTTAGGAAAAACTGTGACACTATTCATGTCCTCACTCAACTTAATCTCTGTAACTGCTACTATATCTGCCTTAATGTTGTGAATCCTATCTTTTAATTCTACTGCCTTACCAGCTAATCCATCAGCATTTGTGTATAACAATCTTAATGAGGCCCCATCCCATTTCTTCCTGTATTCTGAATCGTCTAATGAACACTTCTTTGAATTCTTGAAGGTCTTTTAGCCTTTTTTTCCTCATCAATTTTTCTCTACATGTGTCCCCTCTCTCAAAGGTTACTTTTTGTTGGTCT
>JAXCGZ010006438.1:5000-41696 GCA_037179515.1 Halocaridina rubra
AGATACCATATTGTTCCCGGTATTCTGAAGCCATGCGCTGTTCCTCCTCAACGCGCACCTGAAGATCCTTCATCTCACCTTGGAGTTTCTTGATGTGCTTTTGGAGGTCAGCATTGGCCTTGTTGGAGTGGTCAAGAGCAATTTCCAGCTCGTTTATATCAGATTCGAGTTTTTTCTTCATTCTCATAGCCTCAGCTTTGCTCTTAGACTCGGCTTCCAGGGAAGCCTGCATGGAATCAATGGCACGCTGATGGCACTTGCTGTTGGTGGGAATTATGCATGTAAGAAATTACCATGTATAAATAAAGACTTTTCATATTAATTAATGGAATTTGAAAGTTATTAGAAATAGGTGAGATAGTATATGTTAAAGCTAATATATATAGACGTAACTTCTAATATTTATTCTAGTTTTTAGTGTTTATTTCATTCGTGTTTACACTTATGAAATTACTTTGAGCTTTATTTTGTTAATTTGTACAGTTTTGGATGATGAATTTGACCTTTCTTTTGCTAATTTTTACTATTAAGTAGTTTTGCATGATGAATTTTCGCATTTATTAATAAGACTATACTGAATGCAACTTACCGTGTGTTCTCAAACTCTTCCTCCTTTTCTTGTATGCGGCGATCGATTTCTTGTCTGACCTGACTAAGCTCAAGCTGAGCCCTCAAGACTTTATTTTCCTCTTGCTCAAGGGCAGCCTCAGCTTCTTCCAGGGCAGCCTGCAGCTCTTCCTTCTCAATTTCCAGACGTTTGTTGTTCTTCTGGATTTCATGGAGAGATCGGCCACCTTCACCAATTTGGTCCATGAGATCCTTGATTTCATCAGCCAGATTCTTGTTTTCACGACGGACGGTGTCCAGTTGGTCAAGGTTCTCTTCGTAGGCCGCCTTGACACGGAAGAGTTCGGTGGAATAATTGCGGCATTCCTTCTGGGACGCATCCAGTTCAGCCACGAGATCATCCACCTTCATTTTCCATTCGGAGATGATCCTGTCGAAGTTCTTCTGTTTCTTCTCCGCTGCAGTAGCCAGGGTTTGCGCTCGCTCTACCTGAATCTGCATATCCTCCAGCTCGGTAGTGATACGTTGTTTGGTCTTTTCCAGGTGCATGTTCTTCACATTAAGCTGCTCGATCTGTGACTCGGCCTCATCCAGACGAGCTGAGAGTTTCAGACGAGCTGCCTCTAGCTCTTCAGCACGAGCTACACCTTCAGACTCGTATTTGGCTCGCCACATCTGGGCCTCTGCGTTAGACTTAGATAGTTGTCGCTGGACGTCGGCTTTGGCTTCGCTCTCCTCTTCCAGTTGTTCACGGAGACCGTCGATGTCGTGTTCCAGGTTACGGAATTTGCCCAGAAGAGTTGCGCGTTCCTTTCAGATAAAGATACCAGTTAATTAACTTCAAAAGAGGCTTTACTTTAGCCACTGAGGATTAAATTTCACTCTATAGCTTACACCAGGAAGAAATATTTTTGATATCATTCAAATGTTAATTTAATACGCGTATAGAGACTTATCATTTAAACTTGACTTTGTTAAATACTCTTTCCTCTGTATTATACACTTACCCGGCATTCTTCATCCGCAAGCTTTCTGGTATCATCAAGCTGATTGGTAAGAGAAAGCTTGAGCTTAGATAATTGGCCGATCTGGTTCTCAGCTTCTTCCAGCTGGCGCAAGAGGTCCGCGTTCTCCACAGCCAGTTTCTTCTTGGTGGCATCGAAGTCGTTTAGTGTTCGATTTGCCTCGTCGAGTTTGGCTTGGATCTCGGTTATCTGATGCTGCAACTGCTTGATCATTTTCTCTTGAGCGGCCTTAAAAAAAGTAAAAAAAATTGTTGAATTATTATGAAAATGACTGAATTCCAATTTATATGATCATTTTCTCTTGAGCAGACTTAAAAAAAGTAATTTTTTTTTCTAAATAAAAATAATAATAATAACAATAATAATAATAATAATAATAATAATAATAATAATAATAATAATAATAGTAATAATAATAATATTAGTAATAATAATAATAATAATAATAATAATAATAATAATAATAATAATAATAATAATAATAATAATAATAATAATAAAAGACTGAATTCCATTTTTATGATAATTTTTTCTCGGGCAGCCGTAAGACAAAATATTAAAATATTATATACTGTAAAAATTATGAACTCTCAGTTGTGGTTCTATTTGTTTACTTAATAAATATCTTTGATAGAAGAGAGAGAATAATAGATGTAATTTTTTTTATTAATTTTAATTATTTGTCCTCTATTAATTTATGAAACTCATATCGATATGAAATTATTATTTTCCTTCCTATTATTATTATTATTATTATTATTATCATTATCATTATTATTATTATTATTATTATTATTATTATTATTATTATTATTATTATTATTATTATTATTATTATTATTATTATTCTTATTATTATTATTATGATTATTCTTATTGCTGGTTTTGTTCTTGTTATCAATAGTAAATAAATATATCTGCCATAATAATAACAGAACTAGTAGTGAATGCTGTTTTGTTTAGTGATGACGGTGTGGTGAATTAAGACAGTTTCCTAACCTTGTCCCTCGTGAGGCCATCCATGGCAGATTTAGCGTCATCTGTCTCGCGCTTAAAGGTCTCCTTATCCTTCTCAGTCCTGTTCAGGGGTGAAAAGAACAAAAAGGTTGAGAAACAAGAGCTCAAAGTTATGTGTATTAGTTGCATAATATCTGTGAGCTCAATTTATGTATATTTTTTCATGTTTTCTGTAATAATTGTTATTCTTTTCTATGTTTTGGAAAGTATTTCATAAAGTTGTGTGTGTGTGTGTGTGTGTGTGTGCGTGTGTGTGTGTGTGTGTGTGTGTGTGTGTGTGTGTGTGAATTTCATGCACATTTTATTTTTCGTGGTTTTTGCTCTAGGTCTTTTTATTTTATGGTTTTGGAAGAATTGAATTTACTCGGATTTGTAGATGTTTGCGAGACTAAATAAAAAAAATATATAAAAACATTTCTTTCGTAACATCAAAGTTTACTAGTTGATGATACTAGTTGAATGCACTAGCAAATGCACTAGTTATGATTTTACCCCCCTCCCCCTCACATTATATCTGAGTCTCTATACAAAAGACGTAATCCACGTAATGAGGGGGAATGGCTGAGTCAAAGCAAAAAACTTGTCAGTTCGTGGGAGGAAAATACAGAGGAAGGTATTCTCAGTCCCTTTCCTCCGCCCCATTTAGCCGACTCTTACGACACGCAGGGGAACACGTAGGTCCTTGTGGATATCTTATTTTACTTATCACTAGTTGCAACTAGAATTTACTTTGTCAGTTATTTACTTTATTAAAATCCGTTGATGACTATTTTATATATATATATATATATATATATATATATATATATATATATATATATATATATATATATATATATATATATATATATATATATATATATATATATATATATATATATATATATATATATATATATATATAAAGTTTTAATGTATGTTATTTGCAAAATAATGGCTACTAATAGTCATACAATAAAAAACGACCAGATCAAAGCAGACATATTCTGCAGAGTTCATGATACTTATAATTACCTCGTGATTACCAGGAAGATTAAAAGCTCTGATAGGTAAAAACAGAGTAGCGAGTTGGATAGCAATCTGGAGAGAACAGATGGCACAGAATGACTGTCCATATGAATGTAAAACTAACCTGGCTTTCATCTTATTGAGATGATCGATCTGTTCAGACATTTCAGCCACAGCATCATTGTGCTTCTTGCGAAGACTGACAAGTGCTGCTTCATGCTGAATGTTGGTCTCTTCCAGGTCTCTACGAAGCTTGATCAGCTCAGATTCGCGTTTCTTGTTGAGCTCAATTTGAGCCGCGGTGGCTCCTCCAGCCTCATCCAGCCTCTCTCCAAGTTCCTCAAGTTCTCGACCAAGGTGGCTCTTGGATTTCTCAGCCTTGGCACGGGCTTGACGCTCGTGTTCCACTTCCTCCTCGAGTTCCTCAATTCTCGATTGCAGTTCTTTGATCTGTCTCTGGATCTTGGATACACAGCCTTGTTCATCTTCCAGTTTGCTGGCCAAGGAAGAGATTTCTTTATCCTTGCGTTGAATGGTTTGTTCCAGCTCCTTGTGGTTGCGTTCCAGATCAGCCACAGCTTCTTGGGTCAGTTTGAGGTCACCCTCGACCTTCCTCTTTCCCTTCTCAATCTCACCGCGAAGTTTCTTCTCGCGTTCGAGGGAGTCCTCCAGTTCGTCGAGGGTTTGCTCGAGTTTAGCTTTCACCTTGTTAAGGTGATTGCATTTATCCTCAATTCCTTGGAGATCTTCAGAAGATTTCTGATTGCATTCCTGCAAATGTTTCTTTTCCTTGTTGATTTTATTAATAAGCTCGTCCTGGTGGGCGATCTCGTCATTGAGATTGCGGATCTGATGGTCCTTAGTGGCCTTGTCCTGCTCCGCCTTTTGGATGGTAAGTTCGAGGTCTTCGATGTCTTTTCTCAACCCGTTCGATTCTTGTTCCTGTTTTTTCTTAGATTGCAGGAGCTGGTTCCTGGCCTCCTCCTCGTTTTGCAAGCGTTCAGTAGTTTCCTGAGAGGAAAAAATATGCGGTTTAATTAGTAAAATAAAGAAATACTTTTTAGAATTAGTTATTTGATGCTGAATCTCTATAAAAGAGGGGTTTGAATATGACATGGTGCATTTGTTATGTTTATGATGACACTCACATTAAGCTGAGCTTCTAGATCAGACTTCTGACTCTGAAGTTTGGCTTGTTTGTCAAGGTATTCAGACGCATTGCCTTTAGAAGACTCGAGCGCTGCTAGAAGATTATTCTTCTCCTCGTTAAGAGCGGCATTAGCCGTCTCCAGCTCCTTACGCAGTTTGAGCTCCCTCTCGTAGTCCTCCGTGGCTTTGGCAGCTTTCTCCTCCAGGTCACGGATGGTGTCCTCGACTCTGGTGACGTTGAGAAGAGGCTTCACCTTCTGCCACAGGCGGTACCAGGCCCAGTTGCGCATTTGCATAAACTTCCTCAAGTTACGTTGAACCACGCACAAGGCTACGCGCTGCTCCTGGAGTTTCTTGAAGGCTTTGCGGCTGTTGAAACCTCGAATCCATGACTGCATCCAGGAGAGGATCTTGCCTAAGCGATCGTCACGAATTTCTTCAAGTTGACCCAACACACCAGCGCGGAAGAATACCTGAGGGTTGAATACCAAAGAGACTTTGATGTTATTTTGATTAGAAAACATACGCTAATATTGTTTAGTATGCGATATATTGATATATTTATCTGTTGCTGCAACGAAAGAGTAATTACCTTTAAAATGGGGTAAATTTTTCTGTTTTACGAAAAAAAAAAACGAAACTTATATACGAAAATGTTATCAAATCCATGAAAGAGTTGTATATATTTGCTTAAAAGATAAAAAAAAAATCTATGCTTTTTTTTCAGCTCACGTATTTTGTTACAATTTTTATCAAAATTTAGAGACAAAGTTTGTGTAATTTCACTGCAAATGAGTCTATTGAAAAAACTGGGATCTGGGCTGAGATTTTTGAGCCTTTTTTTTTATGATTGTAACAAAAAAAAAGAAAATAAAAACATAAAAAATAAAACAGCCCTCATCGGGCCTGGGCACGAAATATACATAAAATAAAGAGAAACAAAGATGGAGAGTGTAATGACTTGTCAGATTCATAAAAGTGGTCTTGAAAATAATGAGTTTAGCATGGGTATTATGTAAGGAACACTTCCCAATAATATTGCATTAACCATTAATTTGTATAGATAGACTGAAACGGTACTGATATCATTAATATGGATTTATTACATAATTGTGTTTTTTTTTCGTTCCGGTTTTACGTCACGGATTCCCTTTCCTACTAAGGGCTAGGACGGTTGCCATTTTGCGAAGGATTTGTTTTGGCAGATGTAATCGTTACCCTAAGTGCATGCCCTTGCTAACCTCAGACCGTGCGACTTGACAGTTGTTGGAAAACATCTTAAATTGATAGTTCCACCTAAGGAGGGGGGATGAGAATACCGCCTCCATGTTCCCCTGGATGTCGTAAAAGTGTACCGTATGGGGTGAGTCTAGGGGACTGGGAACTCCCCTCTTTGTGTTTTCCTTCCAGATTGACTCTAGTTTATTGCTTTGACTCAGCCAATCACATTATAAGGGGGATTGTGGCATTGGTATATCTGTTTATATATACAAGAACAATATTTCTCATAATGAAAGGGGTGACTGAGTCAGAGCAAAATACCTTGACTCCTTGCGGTAAGAAAATACAGAGGAAGGAATTCCTAGTCTCCTCGCTCCTCCCCATTTAGTCGACTTCTACGACACGCAGGGGAACACGGAGGTAGTATTCTTGCCTCTTTCCCCCAGAGGAAGGTATATAGATACTGTATATAAAGATAAATTGTTTATTACTGTACCTTGGTATGTCCAAGCCTGTAGGATTCTTCATTAAGTTCCACTGACTGTAGACATATTCCAGCTGCATCTTTGTCGTTGGGGCACTCGGTCATGGCCTTCGAGGCTAAGATCAGGTAACTGGCGGGAGACACAAAACGCAATATATATATATATATATATATATATATATATATATATATATATATATATATATATATATATATTTTTTTTTTTTTTATTTATTTATTTTTATTTTTTTACACCAGGACGGGCCATTTTTTTTATTTACACCAGGACTGGCCAAAGTACATATTAAAATGAACTTGCCCTCATCAGGCCTGGGCACGAAGAAAACATAGAGTAAAGAGAAACAGAGATAGATAGAGAGTGTAATGACTTGTCAGATGGAAGGGATAATAAAAGTATCTAAGGATATTCGGTGTTGATGTAGGCATAGAAAAAAAAAACCGTAAATGAGACTTAACATCGAACTGTCCTGGACAGTTCTATTTAAGTCCAAAAGACCTTCTGCTGTAGTATCGTAATGGCCGGCTGATGCCAAAGACCAGCCCACTACATGTTATAAGTTAAATTACAACACCTTTGTGGCTACCGATATTCACGGCTATAGAGTTCATCTTACATACAAGAATATTTTATTTTTAAGCAGTTTCTATAAACTAATTTATTTTTATTAACCTGTTCATTGCCACATTTTTTTTTCTCTTTTTTATACTTAATCAGAAGTCTTTTAAATTCTACGTCCATAGTGTGCCATATGGGCCATTTTTTTTTTAAAGATCGCGTTTTTATATGAATTTATTCTTTCGTTCACTTTGAAAAACCTTTCAATCGAACCTACAAATCTGAAGAAAAAATATACCATCTTGGTATTAACATTTATAATATTCTGGTTCAAATAGAAAATTGTATTTGGGAAAACATTAGCTGATACCAAATACTCCGTCAGCAAAATCCTGTACCATTCTATATCTTACCGATGTTTGAAGTCAGCGTAAGGCAACCTGTTGGGGAAGCCCTTTCGGCAAATACGGATACCTTCAAGCACACCGTTACAAGTCAGCTGATGCATAATCAGGGCAGCGTCAGTCACACCTGTAATATAAAGAGGGTAATTATACCTTGACTAATATTCATTATGAGAACAACACCTGGACGCCATGTTGGATTGGGAATAACAGGAAGTGCGAGATATAGAGGAAGACAGAGACAGAAATTCTGTCCTTGTAACTAGATGGATTTGGTTAGAACACTGGGGAAGAAAGGCTCCTGCTTGTTTGGTAAGAATGGCATCAAATACGAGGGGTAAGATGCCATGGTGCCAACGTGCAAGTGGATATGGCACTCTAGGAGTAGGATGCCATGGTGCCAGCGTACAACTGGATATAACACTCTAGGAGTAGGATGCTATGGTTCCAACGAGCAAGTGGATATGGCACTCTAGGAGTAGGATGCCATGGTGCCAGCGAGAAAGTGGATATGGCACTCTAGGGGTAGGATGCCATGGTGCCTACGTACAACTGGATATGGCATTCTGGTTAGGTAAGGTATAACATCATGTACATTACATTCCAAGGTACAAATAGCTCTGGACGGTTCGTTTGAGATACTGAGAAAGTTGATTATCAGGGACTGTAAGGGTCAAAGTTCAGCTGAATGAATTTTCACCTGATCATTTCATAAATGCCAAAAGACTGAAATTTATTAATACATTTACCTGGCGATTTGGTTTCATTTGGCACAATGCATCGAATGAAGTGAGGCTGAGTGGCATTCAGTGTTGTCATGAGTTTGAACAGCTGCTCCTGTTGGGTTGAAAATTTGTTTGTTGTGATTAGTGACTGTGGCAGAAGTTAATTACTTGGAAATTGACAGAAAATGATGACGTGAGGTATATCTAGACAGTCAGTATTACAGAAAAACTTAATATTATTGAAAAATTTTCGTTCACAAGCAAGTTTTCCTGTTATGGATTTTATGAAATTTTCTTGATTTAGATCTGGCAAATAAAAAAGTACTGTAGTAATTACAACTTACCCTGTAAGCCGAAGATACAGTTGAGAAACCACCAGACTTCTTACCACGACCACCTGTAAAAGGAAACTGTATTATTTTAGAGCCTTAAGTTACACCGATATATGATGAAATAATAAAAGAACAAAAATCTTGATTTTTTTTTAATTTATTTTTTTTAAAGAGGCAGATTTTATAGACTTCATTTTACAGACTTATGCCTCTGGGGTGAGTTAAATTTCCAGGTGTAAATTCTGTTTAAATTGTGATTTTAACGCTAGTGATACATCCAGGTTCTGTTTCCAAGTGGAATATTTGCTTCTGAAACTTACCTTTACGATATCAATAACTCTTAGACTTACCATTTCATTCTTAACAAAAACTTAATTATTCCAGTAAGTTATTTCTTGGACAAAGAGTTTCCAAGTGCTTCTTTGCCGTTTTACTCTGTAATAGAAAATAAAAATAATTTTTAAAGGTTTTAAATGATTTCCTTCACTTGCTCTTCATAAACTAGTAATTATGAACCTATGTATTCATTGGCAAAACATGGAAATCTATTTTAATAAACATTAATGTATTTTATTTATATATCAATATTACTCTTTGTAAACCGTATCCATTTTGTAATTATTAAGTTCTTGGGACTCAGGAGGTGAAAGACCACAGGGCAGGAAGAGCATCTATCTTTAATTCCCCAGTTCTAATCTGTCTGTGTCCACCCCCATAACGGGGAAGAATACAGACACATGAAACTTAAGGTTGTCTGTACTTACCACCTTTGCCACCGCTGTCGGCTGGCGCTGACTGACCGGGGTGATCAGCAAAGATTTCAATGGCCAGAGCGTTTCCACCTTTCTTGATCTGATCCACAGCTGTGTCATTCAGGGGATCCTTGTTCTTTTCCAGCCAGCCGGTCAAGTTGTAAGACACAGTGCCGGCATAATGCACGATGGCAAAATGGGCTTCAGCCTGTCCAGCCTTTGGGGGCTTGGGCTTGATAAACACAGCTGATTTGCCAAGGTGATTAGTCTTCAACTTTTCCTCGAAGGTCTTGTCTGTGGCTTTTGGGAACATAGACTCTTCCTCGAGAATGGAGAAAATACCCATAGGCTGGCGTGGAATAGATTTAATATATATTAGATAAGTATATATATATATATATATATATATATATATATATATATATATATATATATATATATATATATATATATATATATATATATATATTATATATTATATATATATATATATATTCGTATATTTTCATATTTGGTATATTTGGATATTTTCAAGTATTCTTTACATTGGTTATTACATTGACTCCTTTTGATATATATATATCGACAAGTATATATGGTTGCTGTTACTTACTTGAATAGGATGGTTTTGTAAGTAAGGTGTGAAGTGTTTTTAAAGGAAACTTAAGGATGTTTCGATATTATACTATGTAATGGAATATTACATTACTTTACGTCCAGTGATTATGAACAATTGTGGAGAACAAGAGAGTATATTAGCTTAGAGTCTTCGCTTTTAAACAAAATTCTGATTATTAGTTTTGGTTCATTATATATATTAGCACTTTATAAGACGAGGTGATGTAATGCTGACCTGGTCTCTTACTTTTACCTTGTATTTAATCTGCGCCTCAGTGCCTCCATAGGTCAAAATACCCATTTGTTGAAAAAGAGAAGCTAGTTGCCCAAAGCCACTGTCGAGGAACGAGCGATAGAGACATGAGTAAAAATACTTTTATTTTTTACGTCCTCATAAAGATATCATTGGTGATAGTGGTGGGCGTGTGGAGGGTGAACGGAGGGGTCTTAATAACCACTATTGCAGGGAGAGATAGTGGATCTTGTAAAGAAGACTAACCCTAGGGTGCTGTAGGGTTCTTCATGCTTTCAAAGCAAGACAGCTAAACTAACCTAACTTAACCTCACTTTAACCAACCTAATAATTTACGGGGTTATTCAGCTTACTTTGGGTTCTGAGGTTATTAATCTTTACAAGTGAAAGTTCTTGGGTTTACGGAGGGATTTCTTAGGGGTCTGGTGAATACGGGAGGGTATAGTTGTACGTATGGGGAGGGAAGCATCGTATTGGGTCTCTTCTGCGACGGTAGAAAAGGGCTTTCAAAAAGGTCTTTCTATAGGAAATTTTCACACGTCGCCACCTGGTCATTAAGTCTTAATCGGGGGCTTTTAAATCATGCAAATAACACTCGGGAGAGTGATACAGTCATATTTGTATTAATACTAAGGAAAAAGAGGGGGAAAACACTTTTCTTTAACCCTTGCTCAGGTATGCTCGCTTATTGCCATTTTGTTGATATCATCAAAATCCATGAGTTATATTTGGTCTCTGTTTGTGTCCACCCCCATAATGGGGAAAATAATGAAACATAAGCCTTAAATACACACCTTTGCAAGAATTATTCAAAATGTTTTCATAATATTCAACAAATATACATTACTTAATATAGTGAGTATATTATCTAATGGGGAACATTACACAAATATCTACAATGGGGGAGGTACAAATCTTGACTCTCGGATACAAATGGGGAAAGTCATCATCAAATTAGTTGTTAATTTTTTTTCCCTTACGTCCGGAAACAGCTACTCCTTCAGCGTGGCCATCTTTGGTCACAATACTTTAGATTATAAGGAAAGGAATAATAACAAAATTAACTTAAAAATACTCTGTTGCATTGGTATTTTTGAGCTTTTAATCATTCATCTTAAGAACGGTTTACACGGTCAAACGGTTCGTCGAACGCGGTTCGACAGACAAGTGTTTGAAGTGATTTTCGAACGTGTGAAAGGGGTATTTGGTTGTCGAACACGTTTGTCGAACGTGTTCGACAGCCAAATACCCCATTCACACGTTCGAACATCACTTCAAACACTTGTCTGTCGAACCGCGTTCGACGAACCGTTTGACCGTGTAAACCCCCCTTTACAGAAATCCATGGACTGAATAAAAGAGGGGAATTTTCTTGTGATGAAAAGAGTTTCCATAGTTAGAGGGGAGAGTGAAATCTGCAAAAGACAGGGGCCGTGAAGAAGATTTTACAAAGCAGGGGGAGGGGGATATACGACTGCTTCAAGAAAGTATTCGACCAAAGTTTTGTTTCTTGACTTTGCCGTTATTAAGAATTCCTAGCAAACTGAATATTTTTTTTTTTCATATTGATGCTCTCTTGAAGCAGTAATGTATATTGTCTTATTGAAAATAACATCCAGTACACCATGTATATAGTACTAGTTTAGTCATAAAGAATGATTGTACTAAAGTACTTAAAACCGTACTTACATCTTTAGCCCGATTTCTCAAACAGTGTAAGCCTAGGATACCAAATTGTTAGTTAGCTAGACACACAAATGGATTTCATAAACGCATCTGACGCGGTTCTGTGTATGGCTAGGATCCCGCAAGGGATCCTAGCCATACACAGAACCGCGTCAGATGCGTTTATGAAATCCATTTGTGTGTGTCTAGCTAACTAACAATATGGTATCCTAGGTTTACACTGTTTGAAAAATCGGGCCTTTATCTAAGAAGGTAATTGTTTGAACAATGGAATCGGTTAAGATAAAATACATTTGGGAAAAAGGAATATTGGAGGAACCCTGTTTCTAAGTTCAAGTCGTGACATATCACAGGGAAAATGGTGGAGGGTGGGAACATACGTATTACTCAAACAGGAGGTTGAATCCTCTTTTTAGTGTTTATATTGTTGTCCTTTTAGTTTTATACATATGAGAGAGAGAGAGAGAGAGAGAGAGAGAGAGAGAGAGAGAGAGAGAGAGAGAGAGAGAGAGAGAGAGAGAGAGAGATTGATATATGATATATATATATATATATATATATATATATATATATATATATATATATATATATATATATATATATATATATATATATATATATATATATAGAGAGAGAGAGAGAGAGAGAGAGAGTACCTTTTCAAAGAGCTCAATGCAGGCCTGGAGATCCATACCAAAGTCGACGAAGGTCCAGTTAATACCTTCTCTCTTGTACTCCTCTTGTTCCAGTACGAACATGTGATGGTTGAAGAACTGTTGCAGCTTCTCGTTACAGAAGTTGATGCAGATTTGTTCGAAACCGTTGAACTGCAATTTGTCCAAGAAAATGGGGGAAAATCATACATATGTTTCGCTATATTTAGGCGGCCAAGGAGAATTTTGTAAAGGAAAATGTTTGCTTGTTATATATTTCTGGAAACGACGTTTGTTAATAATACAAATAACGATGAAATATTACAATAACGACTTCAAATATAATTCTGTTGTGTACATTTCCTGCTACTGCCTTTCGACGTAAACATAAACCTGTCGTATAACGGGAACGGTTGGTCTTAGGTCCGATTTCTAAAACAGTGTAAACCTAGGATACCATATTGTTAGTTAGCTAGACACACACAAATGGATTTCATAAACGCATCTGACGCGGTTCTGTATGACTAAGATCCCGTACGGGATCCTAGCCATACACAAAACCACGTCAGATGCGTTTATGAAATCCATTTGTGTGTGTCTAGCTAACTAACAATATGGTATCCTAGGTTTACACTGTTCAAGAAATCGGATCTTAATGATTAAATTAATTTAAATTAATGTTGTAAAGCATTTTATTATTGATAAAAATGGTGGCAAATAAGTTTCTTTTTTTTCTTGTAGAACAGAAATTAAGGCTTTGTTGCTTGCATACATACTTATTTACAAAATACTCGCATACATACGTACATACATACATACATACATACATACATACATACATACATACATACATACATACATACATACATACAGACAGACAGACAGACAGACATACAGACATACATACATGCATACATACATACATACATACATACATACATACATACATACATACATACATACATACATACATACATACATACATACATACATATATACATACAGAAAAATAAAAATATTAGTGGACTTACATCGAAGATCTCAAAGCCGGCAATATCCAGGACACCAATAAACATGACTCGCTTTTGTCCAGTCTCAAGTGTCTCATTACATTTTTTGACGAGCCATTTGAACATACGGTCGAAGAAGGCCTTGGCCAAGGCACCCACGGAGTACAGCACTTTGCTCACATCCCTACCCTGGGTCACAAACTCAGCACCGACCTTGATTTTGGGCTTGCAGAGATTCTTATATAGTTCTTGGGCATCGACCTCCAACATGGCTGCCACTTTTTCGCCAGCCTGGAAAAGGAAGGAGGTAACATTTTTTACCTGGACCTGATTCAAGACTGGAAAATTAAATTCCAGTCAGCATTTATCTATTATCTCAAATACATGCCTTAATAATGTGATATATGTTAAAGACATATCGTAAGCCATAGGGAAAAAATTGCGTTAAAGGCGTATGGTAGGTCTTGCAAAGATAAAACTTCTGGAAAATATAATTCCAGTCAACATTTACGTTTTATATCAACCACAGTTTTTACATGATAATTAACATTAATGACATCTCGAAAGCTAAGGGAAAAAAATAATTTGGTAAATATCATAGGTTCTGGAAAAAAAAAAAAAAAAAAAAAAAAAAAAAAAATATATATATATATATATATATATATATATATATATATATATATATATATATATATATATATATATATATATATATATATATATATATATATATATATATATATTTCAGTGTTCATTGTACCTCTGTTCCATCAGCTTCGGCCTGCTCTTCGCGACCTCTCTGCTTGAACTTCATCTCACCGAAATGCATAACAGCTGCTGTCATTTTGTATACGTTGGTCTTCTCCTCCTTACTGAAGCGCAGGATGTCGAAGGCATCCTGCAAAGCAAATAAAAAGTCAGTAAGGACAAGAGAGAGAGAGAGAGAGAGAGAGAGAGAGAGAGAGAGAGAGAGAGAGAGAGAGAGAGAGAGAGAGAGGGGAGTGGGGGGGGGGGTGGGTGAGTGAATGAATGAGTGGGTGAGTGAGTGAGTGAATTAGTGAGTGGGTGAGTGAATGAATGACTTAGTGAGTGAATGGGAGAGTGAGTGAGTGAGTGAATGAAGGAATGAGTGAGTGAGTGGGTATAGTAATATATAATGAAAAAAACACTTGTAACTATGATTATTCCTTTGTATTTCTTCTAAGATGACTTAACCCTTTATAATAACTGTTATAAGAAGACTGGCTCTAGGAAAGACCTTTTCCTAGATGAAAATCCTTGAATACCAAATGCAAAATAATGCCAAAGACATTTTTTACCTGAGAAAATGAGATAATCCTAGATGAGGCCCTGTGCTTATGAAAAAGTGTTCAGAATATTCAAAAGAGCAGAATAGCAATACAAATTTATTTAGAAAATACATGTAAAGCAAAGAGTGGTGTTTGCAAAAATCCAAAATGGCTTGTAAGATAATAACTTTCCTTCATATATATTTAAATAAAAATCGCGTAGGCCTACTACTTTATTTCCTGCAACTTACATCAGTAAACTGGATCTCTTCTTTGTCATCAATGGATGGTACAGTAACTTTACCCTGAGATACGAAATGGTAGTCATAGATGTCGTTACTCAGGTGGCAAGTGGCTGAAATAAGAAAAAAATAACTTGGAAAAACTCCTTAAATTCATGAGTGTCTGTATGAAGTGACTGATTATATGTAGCAATCTTAAACGGTTAGTATAGTTGTACTATTGATTCCAGACAGTTTCCAGACTGACAGTTGGCTAAAATACCCATCGTCAGTGCTTACGTTTAATCCATGGAATTTGATCAGACATCAGCTGGTAGAAAATATGGTAGGATCGCTCTAGGGATTGTTGAGAAATGACACGTGCTTTCTCCAGCAGGTAGACTTCGATATCAGCACCAGAGAGTTTGCCAGAAGTAGCGAAGTGGATACGGATGAATTTGCCCTAAAATTTGTAGTTAAAAAGACAAGGATTTGTTAAGCTTCTCTATGGACATTATGACAATTTAGATAACTACAATTTAAGAAGAAGATGAAAAAATAGAGACTTATCAGAAAACATACACATGTACGTTCAAATTTATGGGACAAATTTATAATCAGAGAGGATACAACTCTCTAATTTAACATTTTGCATTCAATTGTAAATATTTTTCACTTCTATACATACTGATAAATCGTTATTTAACATTATTCATATTAAAATTAGCCACTGAACATTTCTTTCACTTACGAAACGGGACGAGTTGTCGTTCCTGACGGTTTTGGCGTTACCAAAAGCTTCCAGGACAGGGTTAGTCTGGACAATCTGGTCCTCCAAGTTCTGGGAGAAGGAGATATTTGTGGTTACACATTATGATAATTGACTTACATATTAATGAATTTTATAATTTTATAATAATGAATTTTATAATTTTATAATAGTGAATTTTATAATTTTATAATAATGAATTTTATATTATAATAATGAATTTTATAATTTTATAATAATGAGTTTTATAATTTTATAATAAAGAATTTTATAATGTTATAATAATGAATTTTATAATTTTATAATAATAAATTTTATAATTTTGTAATAATGAATTTTATCATTTTATCTCTACTTGTTATTTAATTCTTATTATTATTATTATTATTAGGAATATTAAAGACGATCAAGCAATAATTAATATGAAAAAATAATCAATAGTAATTTTTTTCATCATGTATTTAAATTTTAGAGACTAAGAGTATTTAGGAATTACTTTCCTTGCCTCTTAAGTAATAAAAATAATAATAATGATAATAATAATAATAATAATAATAATAATAATAATAATAATAATAATAATAACACTGTAATAATAATAATAATAATAATAATAATAATAATAATAATAATAATAATAATCAAAAATAATAATTTTTATTGTTTTTATTATTATTATTATTATTATTAGTATTATTATTATTATTATTATTATTATTATTATTATTATTATTATTATTATTATTATTAATAGCATAATTCACTCACGGGTTTGCTTTCATCGCTCTTCTTCTTAGTGGTGGCGCCGACATAAGCGAAGTACGTCAATACTTTCTTGGTGTTCTCAGTCTTACCCGCACCGGATTCGCCTCTGTGGAGACAATAAGAGATTTTTTATTTTTTTTATTATCTAATAAGAATTTATAATGTACTACTATTGAATTATCGTTGTGCAATGTGTTTTTCGTCTGTATCATGTTTATCAGGATACTACTACTACTACTACTACTACTACTACTACTACTACTACTACTACTACTACTACTACATACTACTACTACTACTACTACTAATAATAATAATAATAATAATAATAATATGATAATAATAACACTAACCATAATAATAGTAATAATAATAATAATAATAATAATAATAATAATAATAATAATAATAATAATAATAATAATAATAATAATAATAATAATAATAATAATAATAATAATAATAATATCAACAACAACAATAACAAAAGCAACAAAACCAACAGTAACAGCAATCATTATACGTACGTGATAAGCATAGACTGATTTTGACCACCTGTAAGGAAACAAGCAATGATCTAATTAGCAATTTTTTTAATCGTTACCAAGTAAAGAAAAATAAAACAATGCATTGTTATCCCTTCACATCTGACCAGTCATTACACTCTCCATATCTGTTTCTCTTTACTTTATGTATTCTTCGTGCCCAGACCTGATGAGGGCTGTTTTTTGTTTATTTTTTGGCCCGTTCTGGTGTCACATTCTTTATATATATATATATATATATATATATATATATATATATATATATATATATATATATATATATATATATATATATATATATATATATATATATATATATATATTGCAGTCTCATTCTCCAGAATAATTTTATGGAACAAAACAAAATTTCTCCTTGACCTTGCAACATGTCCATGTAGGCACCATCAGAGATGGCAAAGATATGAGGTGGCACCTCACTACGTCTCTTGCCCTGGTAGATCTTGACAGTACGGTTAGTATAGATGGGGTAACGCTTGTAGGGGTTCACAGCAATACAGAAAAGACCAGAGTAGGTGTAGATGAGTTTGCTGATGTAACGTGTCTTCAGATTGTACAGGACAGAGGCATCGTTCAAGTAGGTCAAGTTGGACATATCCTCGCACTTCTCGAATTTAGGAGGGTTCATTTGGGCTACTTGATCCTTCTTGTAATTCTTCGTGTCACCGCCGGCGTACACGGTGATGAGGTCACCCTTGGTGCCCTGGATCTCACCGGCGACGAAGCCTTCTTTCTCGTGTGGCACCCAGCAGGATTTCTTGGCATCGTAAGGCTTGGTTTGATCTTGTCGTTTCATTTCCAGCGAGACATACAAATATTCGGAAGGGTCAGGGTCGGGACCCGTGCTCTTAACGATATGGCCAGGCATGGTGGTGGCAGGGGTGCTTGGGTGCTAGTGGGGTAGGGGCGGTGGTGAATCTTGAAGCAGTGTTGAAATTCAGACTCTCAAGTAAGGCTCTGCAGCTTCCCTGGTGAAAATGAAAATGAATTAGTAAATAAATACATACCTACATAAATACATACATACATACATACATACATACATACATACATAATCATACATACATACATACATACATACATACATACATACATACATACATACATACATACATACATACATACATACATACATACTTACATACATACATACATACATACATACATACATACATACATACATAAACGCTGGAGAAGTCTAAGTTACTCTCAGAGCTGAAGGAAAAGATTATTCTTTATTTTTTATGTTGCTTTTTATTTTTAGTCCTCTATATCAGTAGCTATTCCCATGTTTATGTGGGGTAGCTGTTTATCAATAGCCGTTTCCTTCTTGAGACCAACGCGCTCCTTTGATCCTGTGCATCGTGAAACTGAATGAAATGCACACACACACACGCGCGCACACACACACACACACACACACACCGCGCGTTCAGTGACACACGGAATTGCTCCTCTTAAATTTTTAACTGTTTCGAGTGACTAAAGTGCTTAGTGGAAAACTTTACCATAATTTCCATAAATCTGAAATCCTGCAGAGTATTGTGAGTACAAAAACTAATATTTGTTGTAAGACGAGACTGTTCATATTAAAGGAAAAAAAATTGAGAACTTTTTCGTGAGGAAGAGAGAGAAGCTGCCGTCCAGTTTCTGCCTTGAGGGAAATCTAGAAGAGTTGCCAGACGTGGAGCCATCACACCACATTACCTAATTTTTTGTGTAAACTGGGGAAAGCTCTTAAGCCGTTTTACCTGATCCTGTGGTTCTATATATTGCTAAAATCAGTATCCTTCCCATTTATATTAACTAGTTAGTTAGTTTGATACACGAAAAAATTGAACAATAAAAGAAAAAAAAATTACCAAATACCCACCTGTCAACAGTACTGAGTTAAGTTGCCAAGTAGTACAGCAGTCCTATTTTCTTCATTTTTTTTGCTTTTCTCTTAGCTTTCTCTTTTACTATTTTGTTATTTTGTATATATATTGAGTTAAATGTAAAGTCTAAATCCCGTGATAACATATCTTGGTTAGCAAGTCAGTTTATCAGTTAGGAAGAATATATAACAGAAACAGGTGGGTGCCACCTCGAACACAAATTCGAATTTTCCTTCAGGTTTGACTTTTGTTTTTCTTTTTCTTTTTATACTTGAATTACCATGGTCAAGTTTTTAAGTTAAGATGTGTGTTACCAGAAAGGAGACAAACTGAGTCACTAAATAGCACTTATATGGAGATATAAAAATTCTGTGTGAAGCTAAATTAGAAGTTTTTCTCTTTTCTTTTTTTTTCCTCTTTCTCGTCTTCTTTCTATATTCTGTGAGAGGGAGAACATAAAAATGAAGCCATCTCTGTCCCAAACCTCTCCCACCCATGGGTCGGGAGAAGGGGTAGTCATCAGAGGACTTAAACAGAGAATCAAGAAGTTAGAGGAAATGGTTACAAGCCTTGATGATAAAATTCGGAATATGGATGGAGAAATGAAAGAGAATGAAACACTCAGAGAACAAATAAGATCTTTGGAGGAAGCAAATAAAGCACAAGGGCAGGAGAGAAAGGAACTAGAAAAAAGAATAAAGAAGCTGGAAGGGGAAAAGAGTCAACTAGAATCTAGAATTTCTAAACAAGAAGATAAAAACAAACAGCTAAATGACAACCTAAAGGAATTAGATGTTAGTTCACTGCTCTCTTCTGAGAGAGACGAGATTGCTGCTTGGAATGTTCAGATTAAGGAAAACATTGAACAGTTCAGAAAAGAGTTCCAGGAGCTGAATATGGAAAATGATGCCATGAAAACGTCCTTTGCTGATGCACTAAAGGGGAATGTGGCAGTAAAAGAGGCTGTAAAGGTGGTGGCACTGGAAAACATACAAACAGTTGACTATAAAGAGACAGTAATCGAAAAAATGAAAGACGTTGTGATGGAAAGGGCAAACCCACTCATCAGACAGGCACTTGATAAGGAGAAGACAGTGGTAATCTCAGGCATAAGTGAATCCCAGGAGCCAACATGGCAGGGGAGACTTGAAGAAAATAAAGCTAGCGTTGTAGACCTGATAAGAAAGCTTGGAGTAGTATGTGGTCCTGAGGATATTGTAAACATACACCAACTAGGTAAATATTCGAGGGAAGGAAAGCCGAGACCAACAAAAGTAACCTTTGAGAGAGGGGAGACATGTAGGGAAATATTGTTGAGAAAAAAAAGTCTAAAAGACCTTTAAGAATGCAAAGAAGTGTTCATTAGACGATACAGAACACAGGAAGAGATGGGAAAGATCAAAAACTTGTTGCAAGAGGCAAGAAGGTTAAATGATGAAAGAAATGAAGAAGAGAAGAAAAATTTTTGTTACAGAATACTTCCAGACAAAGGGGAGATAAAGAAGATAATGACAGAAGATCAGGGGATGGGGCCTCATTAAGATTGTTATACACAAATGCTGATGGATTAGCTGGTAAGGCAGTAGAATTAAAAGATAGGATTCACAACAGTAAGGCAGATATAGTAGCAATTACAGAGACTAAGTTGAGTGAGGACATAAACAGTGTCACAGTTTTTCCTAAGGGCTTCAGAATACTAAGGGTCGAAAGATCTGAGAGGACTGGTGGAGGGATAGCACTGCTCATAAGTGAGAGGATTCAAGTTGAAGAAATAAACTTGGCTATAGAATGTGAGTTCAGGGAATTTCTTGTTGCTCGCATAAATACTGGGTCAGAGAGCATTATAATAACTGTTGTATACAACCCACCAAGGAACCAAAATAGGCTTGAAATTTATGAGGAAAGTCATATAGGTACGATTGAAGTCATAAACTCAGTTGTTAACATGGCGCGGGAGAAAAAATGTAGGATTTTGATTATGGGAGACTTTAATCATAAAGAGATAGATTGGATAAATCTTGACCCACACAGTGGTGAGGACTCATTTGGGGCAAGATTCCTAGATTGCGTACAAGGGAATTTCCTACACCAACATGTAATGGAACCAACAAGAGCCAGGGGTGGGGATGAGCCATCACTACTTGATCTGGTGTTCACAGATAATGTGTTGGATATTGAAAATATTGAGTATGAACCACCAATTGGAAAGAGTGACCACTGTGTGTTGTTGATGGAGTATATCATTGAAGACATTCTTCCTGAGAGTAGAGGCACTGAGGACATGAGGAGGAACTATCCGAAAGGAGATTACATCAAAATGAATGAGCTTTTTGCAATTATTGACTGGAGAACCTTATTTTACAACAAATCTGTACAAGAAATGTATGACATCTTTTGTGAGAAATATGGGAAGATAGTAGATTGCTGCATACCTGTCACCAAAGTAGGTGTAATTCATGCCAGAGAGAAATGGTTCGATAATGGGTGTAAAAGAGCTAAGGAGTGGAGAGACAAATGCTGGAAAAGGTATAGGAGGAGAAAAAACATAAATGCCTGGCAAACCTACAAAAGAGCAAGATATGACTACCTAAGTAAAAGGAGAGAGGCAGAGAGAGATTATGAGAGGGACATCACCAGGAAGGCTAAAGAAAATCCCAAGCTTTTCCACAGCTTTATCAGAGGAAAACTGAAGGTAAAAGAACAGGTTTTAAGGCTAAAGAGAGCGGATGGAAGCATCACTGAGACGGACGAAGAGATCTGCAAAGAATTGAACAAGGAGTTTCAGTCAGTATTTACAGTAGAAAATACCCCACCCCCTCAGATTGCAGTGATAGAAGCTCAAGGGCCGGTATTAGAGAACATCAACCTTACAGCCACAGAGGTATGCAAAGCGCTGATGGATTTAGATGTTCATAAAGCTACAGGTCCTGATGACATATCCCCTCATGTGCTTAAAAAATGCGCAAACACAATATCAGTGGCACTAAGTATCATATTTAAGGAGTCACTGGAGTCGGGGGAGATTCCAAGATGCTGGAAACAAGCAAATGTGATACCTATCTTCAAAAAGGGAAGGAGGGATACGGCTCTGAACTATAGACCAGTTTCCTTGACCAGCATAGTTTGCAAACTTATGGAGAAACTACTAAGGAAACATATCTCTCTTCACTTGGAATCCTTCAACTTTTTGTCAGTGAGGCAACATGGCTTCAGAGAAGGAAGATCAACAGTAACAAACTTATTAGAATTTTATGATGAGGTAAGCCAAATCTTACAGGAAAGAGAGGGCTGGGCAGATTGCATATTCCTAGACTTCCAGAAAGCGTTTGACACTGTTCCACATGGGAGACTTATTAGGAAGCTGCAATCAATGGCTAGAATAGGTGGAAATGTCTTGGAATGGATAAAAACTTACTTAGAAGGAAGGGAACAGAGGGTTAGAGTAAGACACTCAGTGTCTGAATGGAGAAGAGTTAGTAGTGGAGTTCCACAGGGTTCAGTTTTAGGGCCACTTTTGTTCCTTGTATATGTAAATGACCTACCAGAGTCTGTAAATTCATTCATGAATATGTTTGCAGATGATGCAAAGATTGTGAAGAAAGTAAAAAACGAGAACAATGGTAGAGAACTTCAGGAGGATCTAAATAATCTGCATGAGTGGTCAGAAAAGTGGCTAATGAAATTCAATACCTCAAAATGTAAGGTAATGAGAATGGGTACAAGTGCAAGAAGGCCCAAGCTTGACTACTCGGTGGCTGGAGTACAACTTCAAGAGACAGAAAATGAGAGAGATCTAGGAGTAAACATACTGGCAGATTTGTCTCCAGAAATACATATAAATGGCGTAGTAAGGGCAGCATATGCATTCTTATCAAATGTAAGGGTAGCCTTCAGGCACATGGACAAGGAAATGTTCAGAAATATTTATGTAACCTATGTGAGGCCAAAACTCGAATATGCAGCCCCCTTTTGGAATCCGCACTTGAAAAAGCACATAGCTAAGCTTGAAAAAGTTCAAAGACATGCCACGAAACTGGTGCCAGAAATACGCAATCTCGGTTATGATGAGAGGCTGAGGGAATTAGACTTGCCATCACTCGAAGCTAGAAGAGTAAGGGGGGATATGGTGACAGTCTTTAAATTCCTTCATGGTTATGATAGAGTGGATAGGGATCGATATTTCGATATGGCTGGCTCTAGAACTAGAGGTCATAGTTTGAAGCTTCGGAAGAAAACTTGTTTGCAGGATGTAAGGAAATACTTTTTCAGTGTAAGAGTAGTTGATAATTGGAATTGGCTAAGCGAGGAGGTAGTTAATGCTATCTCAATCCATAGTTTTAAGGACAGGTATGATAAGTATCACTAAGTCTAAAAATGGAACCGATCAGGAGACGGGAAGATACGAGCTTTGGGCTCTTTCCCGTAAACACAATTAGGTAATCAATTAGGTAATCACACACACACACACACACACACACACACACACACACACACACACACACACACACATTTTCTTTATCATGCCTGCTTTTCTATTTTTCGTTTTCTTTGTCATAAGTTATATTTGTTACAGTATATTTATCCCTATCTTTTTTGTTTTATTTGGTCCATTTTTTTTTATCTCTTCTCTGTGTATTTGCATATTGGTGTATGTCTATTTTTTGCATCTCCATGCTATGTATTTATTTATTTGCGTATGTCTATTTGTTACTGTGTGTGTTTTTTTTTTCTGTATATTTTTTTTTTGCATCATCTTGATCTGTATTTATTTCTCTATCCGCCATCTTGCCATACCCGGCTCTGGCGGACACGTGTAATAAATATCAACTCTCCCCGTCTCTATTTTCATGATGTCATTGCCCATATTTTCCCCTCTGATGGTTGCATAGTTGGCTGCCTTCCAGCGTTGCCAACAGGGATGGAAAATCATACTTCAGAATTAATCTGATGTATTTCTATAAATTAGGATTATATTATGGGGCAAACAGGGATGGAAAATCATACTTCAGAATTAATCTGATGTATTTCTATAAATCAGGGTTATATTATGGGGCAAATAGGGATGGAAAATCATACTTCAGAATTAATCTGATGTATTTCTATAAATTAGGGTTATATTATGGGGCAAACAGGGATGGAAAATCATACTTCAGAATTAATTTGATGTATTTCTATAAATTAGGATTATATTATGGGACAGAAATTGTGAATTAATAGAATGATTAATTCAAATAATTTTAATATTAATTGATTCGTATTGTATATTTTCACCAGATTAATTAATTTGACGCTATATTATAAACCAGTATTATGAAATATTAGAACTATTATTTGAACGAACTCATTTATAAAGTGAATATGGATTGTTTGTACATCATTTTTTCGCCAGAACCTCTTGGGGATACGTAGGAGATACTAGCGTTTTGGTCATCAGTTCTTCACCTCGGTTGTAAACGAATTGGATTGTATGTATAGCATCACTTCGCCAGAACCTCTGGGTGCTAAGTATAAGATTGTGTCATTTCTTAATTTATCAGTTCTTCAGCTCTGTTATAGATTGAATTAAATTGTGTGTATTGTATCACTTCGCCAGAACCTCTTGGTGCTAAGTAGAAGGTTGTGACGTTTCTCATCAGGCTGTAAGACCATGCTGTTAGAAATGAGTAGTTAATGGTGGAACAGTATCTCTAGATTCTCAGTCTCAAGCTGCGAGAAGAAGAGTCATCATGTGGTCCTACAAATAATTAAATTTAAAAAAATGAATATATAAACTAGTAGATAAATAAATGAATATATTAACAAATAATATAATAAGTAGATAAAAAGTAGATAGATGTATAAGGAAATAGATAAATGAATAAATAAATATACAAATAACATAAAAAGATGAAGGGTTACTTAAAGGGACTTTTTTTCAATCTTTCTGTGAAGATTAATGATGCAGAGCGACAGCAGCTAGAGAGAGAGAGAGAGAGAGAGAGAGAGAGAGAGAGAGAGAGAGAGAGAGAGTATAAAAAGAATCATCACACATATGGAGATGATTTAAGGAGACATATTAAATGAGAATTTATGACCAGATGCAGAGATTTGCTTGTTCCGATATGGTCAGGAGAACAAAAGCTTTAAATAACTTCTGGCAGAGGGGTTGCGTTATTAATGTCTATTATATATAGTGTAGAAACAGGCGCATGTGTGTGTGTGTGTTTGTATATATATATATATATATATATATATATATATATATATATATATATATATATATATATATATATGTGTGTGTGTGTGTGTGTGTGTGTGTGTGTGTGTGTGTGTGTGTGTGTGTGTGTGTGTGTGTGTGTGTGTGCGTGCTTGCGTGCGTGCGTGCGTGCGTGTATGTGCGTGTGTGTGTATGTGTATACGCATGTATATATCCTTTTTCTATACTAATAGATATAGAACAGGAAGGCAATTATAGCTACTTTTTTATATTTCTATAAAACTTCCATTCAGAGAGATAATATATAAATTGAGACTTTGCAACCAGCTTAAACGTACTGTATCTCAATGTCCAAAAACCTTATGTTAAGATTTTATTTTTATTCCATTTATTACTTCCTTTTAGACGCTTTCGTACATTGGTTTCGGTTTTACGTCACGAACTCCCTTTTCAACTAAGGGCTAGGACGGCTGCCTTCTTGTGAAGGACTTGTTTTGGCAGATGTAATCGTTACCCTGAGTGTATGCCCTTGCTAACCTCAGACCGTGACGGGGCGCGAACCCTCGACGGGTTGACTAACCTGAACTAATTAAAAAGACTAGGATAACCATCTCAACCGGAAATATATGATGGGTTCTACATCAAAGTTTGACCTTATTAAGATACCGTTCTACTACTGACTCCATTCACCTGATAGTTCTCATTTAACTGTATTAATAGAGTTTACCACAAGTTGGACTCCACTACTCTCTCTTTTTTATCCTTAATACTTTCTGGCGAAGATATGTAAGAAATCGATTGTTAATGGTATATGATTCCTGGATCTCGCTGTCGCCTGAACCACGATATTCAAAGCACACTTCGTCAAATAAATTACTTGCCTTTGTCCACCCCCATTTATATGTGGATTAAAAGTTCGTTGTTGTTCCGGTTTTACGTCACGGAATCCCATTTCAACCAAGGGCTTGGACGGTTGCCTTCTTGCGAAGGACTTGTTTTGGCAGATGTAATCGTTACCCTGAGTGCATACCCTTGCTAACCTCAGACCGTGACGGGGCGCGAACCCTCGACCCGACGCCTCAGAGTCACAGACACAACCGCTTGAGCCACGGTGACAACTAAATGTGGATTAACAGTGACACACTGAATCGCCAAACAAACAAACAAACAAACATATATCTTGGTGTGTGGGTTTTATCCTAAAGAGGATTTGAGCTTTCGCCCATTTCAATATTCTCTCTCTCTCTCTCTCTCTCTCTCTCTCTCTCTCTCTCTCTCTCTCTCTCTCTCTCTCTCTCTCTCTCTCTCTCTCTCTCTCTCTCTCTCTAGCCTGCTGGCTAGTACAGTGGTAACGTGCTGGCTTCGCATTCACGAGGTCGAAAGATCGGTTCCCGTCCAAGACCGAGAGTTTAAGCTGTTTACTGGCAGGAACTGCTGTGGTGGGACACCACAGTGGGGGGTTGGGGCTTGCCCTGGCTGACGAATACCCATTGTATTGAAATGGAAATAAAGTTTGCTTTGCTGCTTCTCTCTCTCTCTCCGCATACATGTAATTCTTCGAATCATGTAAAAATGAGTAACCCCAAAACCCCATGTAAAATTGAATAACCCTTTAAATTCTAGGTTAGATTAGGTTAGGTGACTTTAAGTGTATATATAAATAACCCTAAAGCACCGGAAGTTGCTCATTTTTTGCATGATCCGATCTCTTTGAGCTACCCCGTCAGGTAGGGCGTTTTCCCTCAGTTTATGACCGGTTATGAGTCTCTCTCGCATCTAGCTTCCCCTCTCTTACGTAACATTGTTATTTACAGTACGACACGATGCTCTGTTTGTTTTTGTTTGTTCCGGTGTGTGTTTGTATGATAGATGTTATTGACAAGGCCAGTTAATTTGCACGGAAATAATCCTTTCACAATTTTTTTTGAGCTTTTAAGTTAATATATATATATATATATATATATATATATATATATATATATATATATATATATATATATATATATATATATATATATATATATATATATATATATATATATATATATATTATTTCTTAGATGATTAAAATATTAGTTATTTTGAGTTCAGTTATGCATTTAAGATATTAATATATTTGCAATATAAAAAATGCAATTCTATGATATTTCAAATATTATATTAGTTGGAGTGGTTTCATTTATTAACTTTCGGGTGTTATTAGACTACTTATCAACACCCAGTTTTTAAGATATTCAATATTATTAGTCAATTTCGAACTAGTTTTTCTATTCTTTAACGATATAATTTATTCTCAAATAGGTGAAAGTATTGTTGAATAGTTTTATATATTTTTTGAACTACGGCAGAGACTAATTTCTTATAATGACCCCATGTCGACAGTTTGAACTGAAAATATATTTGTCAGTAATAAAAAATAGAACAGGATAATTATTTCGAGTTTTCTGTGACGGTGAAAATATTTTCGAGCTTAGTTTAATATTAGTTTAGTTTACGTAGATTTTTCAGCAACTGCATATGAAAAAAGAAAGTTTAATCATAAAGGAAATAATATTTTTACCTATTGCTGTAAAATTACTTGTTCGCCCTCTGAAAATCTCCATTTTACGTAGCAAAGAAAAATATGGGAGAGATATATAGCGAAAAGACTCTGCGGTACTCCGGGACGTTGGCTATACGCTGAGTAAATGCCAAGAGCGGAATCCTCGTAAACGCCCCATTTTCACGATTAGAAAAACGCTTCCATCGAGTTTGAACCCTTCCAAGGTAATTTCTTAATTACTTTCAATATAACTTTGATTCCCCTCATGATCCCCGTCATAATGAGAGGACATACATATATCTCTCTAGTTTCGGTGCCCCATTGTTTGTTTGTTTGTTTGTTCTAGTTTTACGTCGCAGTCTCCCTTTTCTACCAAGGGCTAGGACGGTTGCCTTCTTGCGAAGGACTTGTTTTGGCAGATGTAATCGTTACCCTGAGTACATGCCCTTGCTAACCTCAGACCGTGATGGGGCGCGAACCCTCGATCTGACGCCTCAAAGTCGCGGACGCTACCGCTTGAGCCACGGTGACTACTTTTTCGGTGCCCCATTAAAATCACATATTGATATAATTCACAAAACTTTATATCAGTTACTTACAACACAGTATCCCAAACACAACCACTAACACACCACCTTCTGGAGCCCGACGTGGAGGGCAGCTGAAGCCGTGCGCCGGTGTCAAGGTGTTCATATACTCCACCTAATGACGGGTGGTCAGGGCGTATTCCAACTCCCCCCAAAAAATTACACCCTCCCCTTTCTCCATACACACATAACCACCATGACAAGAATGTTACTATTATAGATACATATACCTTTGAGGGGTGGTTTTGGCCTTACCGCCAATCGAGGACCCTTCATCTCTTCAAAGATCAGATTACTTGCTCAACTCTCCCCTTCTTGACTGAAATTAACCTCACATCCTCATGGACAATAATCCCGGTCAGACAAAGCTCTCTCGATCAGTCTATGGTTAGAAGATTGACAATATCTCGTCTTTGAAGGTTTTTGCTGTTTGACTCAAAGTTCAGGACCCCTTCCCAATGCTTAGAGGGGAAGTTATTACTTTGAACAGTGAATTTTTCACTCTTCCGCCCAGAAATCTCAAGGGCATTTCCTTCCTAAATCTTCCACCCCAGGTGTGCTCTAGGTAATTTTCTTCTTAACTCTTCCACCCAGGAAGTCGCGAGATCATCTCTTTTCTCATTCCTCCACTCCGGAGCTCTGAGGTCATATTCCTAACTCTTCCACCCAGGAAGTCGCGAGATCATCTCTTTCCTCATTCCTCCACTCCGGAGCTCTGAGGTCATATTCCTAACTCTTCCACCCAGGAAGTCACGAGATCATCTCTTTCTTCATTCCTCCACTCCGGAGCTCTGAGGTCATATTCCTGACTCTTCCACCCAGGAAGTCGCGAGATCATCTCTTTCCTCATTCTTCCACTCCGGAGCTCTGAGGTCATATTCCTAACTCTTCCACCCAGGAAGTCGCGAGATCATCTCTTTCCTCATTCCTCCACTCCGGAGCTCTGAGGTCATATTCCTAACTCTTCCACCCAGGAAGTCGCGAGATCATCTTTCCTCATTCCTCCACTCCGGAGCTCTGAGGTCATATTCCTAATTCTTCCACCCAGGAAGTCGCGAGATCATCTATTTCCTCATTCCTCCACTCCATAGCACTGAGGTCATATTCCTAACTCTTCCACCCAGGAAATCGCGAGATCATCTATTTCCTCATTCCTCCACTCCGGAGCTCTGAGGTCATATTCCTAACTCTTCCACCCAGGAAGTCGCGAGATCATCTCTTCCCTCATTCCTCCACTCCGGAGCTCTGAGGTCATATTCCTAACTCTTCCACCCAGGAAGTCGCGAGATCATCTCTTTCCTCATTCCTCCACTCCGGAGCTCTGAGGTCATATTCCTAACTCTTCCACCCAGGAAGTCGCTTGGTCAGCTCTTTCCTCATTCTTGAACCCCGGAGGTCTGAGATTACATCATTCCTAACTCTTCCATCTAAGTTGGTTCCGAGGTATTATCCATCCTAGAATGGTTCTTCATTGCTTCGCGCTTCGCTTAGATTACTTGCGAATGATAAGAGTGTAGTAATATTCCCTCTGGTAACCGGCCATTGGAAAATCAGCAGACTCAGCGAGTACTCCATGAGATGTGTGGAGTCTATGGAGAAGTAGTATCTCTTTGGTCACACACATGAACATACACACATACAAACACAAATACATATGCATGTACTCAGTGGATAGGTGGCTTACTTACACACACAATAGCACATGCATATACACACTTACTCGCAGATGACAAATGGCTTACACACACACACATCTACATAGAGGACAGGTGGATTACACACACACACACACACACACACACACACACACACACACACACACACCGCGACAGGTGGCTTGCAAAACTGATGGTAATATACAGTGTATGTGGTTCTATTTCGGCCACTTTAGCTCTCTTGGGTTATTAATCTTGATAACGATAAATAACAGATTTCAATATTTTTATTTTACTATAAAAGTTTACACACACACACACACACACAAACACACACACACACACGCACACACACACACACACACACACACACACACACACACACACACACACACACACACACACACACCACACACACACACACACACACACACACACACACACACACACACACACCACACACGCGAATATGCAGCCCCCTTTTGGAATCCGCACTTGAAAAAGCACATAGCTAAGCTTGAAAAAGTTCAAAGACATGCCACGAAACTGGTGCCAGAAATACGCAATCTCAGTTATGATGAGAGGCTGAGGGAATTAGACTTACCATCACTGGAAGCTAGAAGAGTGAGGGGGGATATGGTGAGTGTTTAAATTCCTTCATGGTTATGATAGAGTGGATAGGGATCGATATTTTGATATGGCTGGCTCTAGAACTAGAGGTCATAGTTTGAAGCTTCGTAAGAAAACTTCTTCGCAGGATGTAAGGAAATACTTTTTCAGTGTAAGAGTAGTTGATAATTGGAATTGGCTAAGCGAGGAGGTAGTTAATGCTATCTCAATCCATAGTTTTAAGGACAGGTATGATAAGTATGACTAAGTATAAAATGGAAGCGATGAGGAGACGGGAAGATACGAGCTTTGGGCTCTTTCCCGTAAACACAATTAGGTAATCACACACACACACACACACACACACACACACACACACACACACACACACACGCACACACACACACACACACACACACACACACACACACACACACACACACACACACACACGTGCGTGTGTGTGTGTGTGTATACAGAGTATTTCGAAGAATTACATCTCGATTATTAATTAAACTTGGTTCTTGCGACTCTCTCTCTCTCTCTCTCTCTCTCTCTCTCTCTCTCTCTCTCTCTCTCTCTCTCTCTCTCTCTCTCTCTCTCTCTCTCTCTCTCTCTCTCTCAACTAGGTATCATGAAATAGAGAGAGACGTGTTTTGTACCATTTTAAATACTAATTACCTTTAACCAAACCGGAAATACTTAAAATATCGAGAGCATTTAGACGAATGAAAATACCCTCCCTTTTTTTCTTGTGTTTTCTTATTTTTCTGTATAATGCTTTGAAAAGCAATCATTTCTGACCGAGAACAACCTGAAAGAATATATAGTTGGACGTGTGTTTTATGTGTTTGTGTCTAAGTACGTGCTCATCATTCGAGCGTCTGGCTTTCTGCTTGTAAAAGTTGACTACATGAGACGGAACAACGGAACTGAGACTTGCCCTCTCGTAGTTTCCTCCCTCGAAAAGTCAAGGAGTATGAGGGGAATCTGGTAGAAAAATCTCACCTAGAACCCTGGTGTTTAGGTTATAGCATTTTGTGAGAAATAAGATGGATCTCTTGCCACTGAGTAATACAAAGGTAAAGTGGTGTATACTTCGACTCAAACTAGTACCTTAAAATGGAAAACAGCGGATCTCTTATATAGTAGTAATAGTAGTAGTAGTAGTCGTAGTAGTAGTAATAATGGTTGTAGTAGTAAATATCCTGTGTACTTTAAATATTAATTTAGTAGAGGGAAGAGGTCTAGCTTCAGGAAATAACCTTCTAAAACCTAGTGTGGTTGATATCCGACTAATAGCGAAAAAGTTGCGTTATACTCTGGTAGGAGTTTGATTTGTAAACCAAATTTTTTTTTCTGTCGTTCTGACACAAGGATCATTTGTCGATCATGAGGATTGGTGTCTATATTCCACAAAACCTTTAAATTAAAATTATGTGAAGAAAAGCTCCAGTTAGTTTTTTTATTTATTATTATTATTATTTTTTTTGCTAAGTCAGCATATTGACCGAATGCCTGACGATCATATATTCAGTACATTTTTTCCGTTTCATGTGGCATTAATAGTCCCAATTTGGGGGTGTACACAGATGGATTGAAACTGGGAATTTTAGGCCGGATTTTCTTCCTATCGACTCGTCGTCGGCTCGAACACGGTTCCATCACCTTCCGAGTAGAGCACTCGACTGGCTAAGCTACGGCGGTTTCCCATATTTTCAGTGTAGTTAATGCTGATTTATGTAGTTACCGTGGCTTATGCGGTAGCGTCCGCGGCTCTGAGGCGTCAGGTCGAGGGTTCACGCCACGTCACGGTCTGAGGTTAGCAAGGGCATGCACTTAGAGTAGCGACTACATCTGCCAAAAAACAAGTCCTCCTCAAGAAGGCAACCGTCCTAGCCCTTGGTTGAAAAGGGAGTCCGTGACGTAAAACCGGAACAACAAACTGATTTACGTAAATATTCCTCGCTGCAGTGAGCATTTTATACTGAGATAACTTCACTGTGTCTATTTCATGGCTCTTGCCAAGTTTCGTGATTGGTGGAGTTGTTTTGAAGCAGGTCACGTAATATGATTATGCTGTGCTTTCAAGTGGGTTTATTTATTTATATTTTAATCTGTTATTTATTCATTAATTGGACATTTTTCGAAAGGGCCATTTTTACTTTATGTATTTTGACATAATAATAATAATAATAATAATAATAATAATAATAATAATAATTAATAACAATAACAATAACAATAATAATAATAATAATAATAATAATAATAATAATAATAATAATAATAATAACAATGATAATAAAAATAATATTGATAATAAAAATAATTATGATAATGATAATAATAATATTAATAACAACAACAGCATGAGAAAAAAAGAAGAAGAAGAAGAAGAAGAAGAAAAAGAAGTACGAGAAACTTGTCAACGTGACTTATCAAGGAGGACAATTTGTGAGAATGGAGAGAGAGAGAGAGAGAGAGAGAGAGAGAGAGAGAGAGAGAGAGAGAGAGAGAGAGAGAGAGAGAGAGAGAGAGAGAGAGAGAGAGAGAGAGAGAGAGAGAGACAAATTAGAGGGAAGAAAGCATATATTAATTCTTGCTTCTGCATTTCCTCGACACTGACAGTGGATGATAGCATATCTCTGCAGGGTTGACAGAGATATATAATTAGACAAATATGCAGAGCACCGTCTAAAGTAATAGTTGTAAAATAAACAAATTTTGGGTATTATGATGAAACAAAGAGCGTTGATCGTAGTCTGTCGCACCTTGTAAAGTATTTCTCGTAAAATATAGAAATTGAGGATACCATGATGAAACAGAGAAAGTTAATCATAGCCGTGGAACACAACATGAAGTAATACTTGTAAAATAAAGTGAGGATGTTGTGATGAAACAAGGAAAGATTATTAGAGTCGTGGAGTGCCATGTGAAGTGATACTTGTAAAAAAAAAAAAGTTTTATTGAAACAGAGATATGTATTCAAAGGCGTGCATCATAATAAGAAATAATACTTTCAGTATACAGAAAATGAGGGTTTTTCGGTGAAATAGAGGGAAAATAAAAATCAAGGCACTCCATTTGAAGCAATACTTGTAAAAAAAAAAAAAAAAAAAAAAAAATATATATATATATATATATATATATATATATATATATATATATATATATATATATATATATATATATATATGTATGTATGTATATGATATTGTGGAGCAGTAAGATTTAATAAAGTCGCGGAGCACCTTGTGAAATAATACTTGTAAAACAAAGATTGGTAAGATGGTGAAGCAAAGATAATCAAATTTGTAGAGCACCATATGAAATAATACCTATAAAGTAAAAAAAAAAAAAAAGACTTGTTCGACATAGGGGAAATAAGCATTTCCTTGGGTTACAATTAGGAAATTTCTCAGCTGAGATGTATTAGACCTGACCCACACTGGATATGAGAGAAAATATTGGATGTATAGGGGGGTTTACACGGTCAAACGGTTCGTCGAACGCGGTTCGACAGACAAGTGTTTGAAGTGATGTTCGAACGTGTGAAAGGGGTATTTGGTTGTCGAACACGTTCGAAAAACTTGTTCGACAACCAAGTAGCCCGTTCACACGATCGAACATTACTTCAAACACTTGTCTGTTGAACCGCGTTCGACGAACCGTTTGACCGTGTTATCCCCCCTTAATGATATGAGACCCAGGGACTCTTGGTGTAGTTGCCCTAAGATGAACAAAAAGGGGTTTCTATAATATGATCCAACCACTGGGAGAGTAAGCCAGCTTAGCTGAGAGAGTCTATATCAGGAAGGACATCCGATCAAATATCACTGAGTAAAAACCAACGCTGGTCTCTGTAGAAGCTAGTAAAAGGCAGCGACTCGCATGGAAAAGTGAAAAATGGCCGATGAGAGAGTCTATATCAGGAAGGACATCCGATCAAATATCACTGAGTAAACACCAACTCTGGTCTCTGTAGAAGCTAGTAAAAGACAGCGACTCGCATGGACAAGTGAAAAATGGCCGATGAAGAGGAAGATTTTTTTTTTTTTTTATGCCTGAAGAGTTATACTAAATGAAAACCTGGCTAAGACCCAGAGGGAAAAGAATTAAATGAGCAAGTATACTTAAAGGGGGGTTTACACGGTCAAACGGTTCGTCGGACGCGGTTCGACAGACAAGTGTTTGAAGTGATGTTCGAACGTGTGAACGGGGTATTTGGTTGTCGAACACGGAACGTTTTCGACAAACAAATACCCCGTTCACACTTTCGAACATCACTTCAAACACTTGTCTGTCGAACCGCGTTCTACGAACAGTTTGACCGTGTAAACCCCCCTTTAAGATGAATGAATACAAGCGAATGTTACTGTTTTCAAATACCATTCCAAACGCACCGCATTAAAATAAAAACTAATATTGTGGTTGGAAAAACTGGGAAAATATTGAAATGTCTTCTTATATATTTGATACTTTTAATTTGTTTTAGCTTCACTTACTTACATCCTCTACTTTTGCGTTATTGTGTTGTGTTTGAGACAGAAATGAATCTTCTTCTTTTTCTTTTTCTTCTTCTTGTTTCTTTTTCTTCTTTTTTTCTTTTTCTTTTTTTTCTTCTTTTTCTTCTTTTTTTCTTTTTCTTTTTCTTTTTCTTCTTTTTCTTCTTTTTCTTTTCTCCTTTTTTTCTTCTTCTTTTCCTCTTCCTTTTTTCCTCTTCCTTTTTTCTTCTTCTTTGCTTCGTTCTTTTTTCTTCCTTTTTCTTCTTCCTTTTTTCTTCTTCATTTTTTCTTCTTTCTTTTTTCTTCTTCCTTTTTTCTTCTTCCTTGTTTCGTCTTCCTTTTTTCTTTTTCTCCTTTTCTTCTTCATTTTTCTTTTTCATTTCTTCTTTTTTCCTTCTTTTTTCTTTTTTTCTTCTTTCTCTTCCTTTTCTTCATTTTTATTCTCCTTTCTTCTTTTCTTCTTTTTTCTTCTATTTTTCTTTTTTGTTCTTTTTTTCATCTTTTCTCTTTTTCTTATTCTTCTTTTTCTTTCTTTTTTCATCTTTTCTTAATTTTCCTTCTTTTTCTTCTTTTCTTCTTATCGTTTTCTGCTTTTTCTTTTTCTTTTTTGCTCCTTATTTTCTTCTTATTTCAGGTTCCTTTTTTCTTCCTTCTTTTTTCTTCTTTTCTTTTTCTTTTTTCTTCTTTTTCCTTTTTATTTTTTTATTTTCTTCTTCTTTTCTTCTTTTTTCTAATTTTTTCTTTCTTTTTCTTTTTCCTTTTTTCTTCATTTTCTCTTTATTCTTCTCTTTCTCGTATTTCTTCTTTTTTCTTCTTTTTTTCGTCTTCTTTTTCTTCACATTTTATTCTTATTCGTTTCTTTTTTTCGTCTCTTCTTCTTTTTCTTCATAATTTTTCTTCTTTTTCTTCATATTTTTCCTCTTTTTCTTCATATTTTCTTCTTTTTCTTCACATTTTTCTTCTTTTTCTTATTTTTTCTTCTTTTCTTTTTCTTTTTCTTATGAGTCTTTGACTTCAGGTGCATCCCATTAGGCTTGGAGCTTTCCTCAATACATTTATTATGGAATTTATTATGTTAAATTCTGCTTTCATGATTCACTGTCCGTCTGATGGGGGATTAGTGAGAAATGTTATATATAATGAAAATACCTAAGGTGAAAATAATAATAATAATAACACACACACACACACACACATTCACACATACACACACACACACACACACACACATACAAACACACATATACACACACACACACACACACACACACACACACACACACACACAGGAAAAGTAACAGGAGCATGAGGAGAAGAAGATATAATGATGATAATGAAGAATTTGAAAATGTAAAGGAAAGATAATAATAGTGAAAGACAGAGATAAATATATATATAGATAGATAGATAGATAGATAAATGAATAAGTTTAAACATAGATACATAGATAGAGAGATAGATAGATAGATAGAGAGATAGATACATAGATGGATGGATGGATAGATGGAAGGATGGATAGAGAGATAAATAGATAAATAGATAGGTAGATATATATATATATATATATATATATATATATATATATATATATATATATATATATATATATATATATATATATATATATATATATA
>JAXCGZ010006439.1:0-17500 GCA_037179515.1 Halocaridina rubra
TATACACACACGTACTGAACGAAATATGATCGAATCCAGGTCCTTTGAGTACGGGAGGCATTTTTGTAACCCACTGAACCACTGATTTAATGTAGGTAAGTAGGCAACCGTCGGCCGATGCGTAATGAGATACTTAAAGTCCTTTGGGTATGTGATACTCATTTACGCAAATTATCCCTATAAATAATTATATATTTCAGTGTAGCTTTTGGGGGGGGGGATATTGGGAGGTATGGGTTTGAAATATATGTGTCTTTATACTTTAATGCTTTTTTTCCCGTTTTACGTCACGGACTCCCTTTTCTACCAAGGGCTAGGATGGTTGCCTTCTTGCGAAGAACTTGTTTTGGCAGATGTAATCGTTACCCTGAGTGCATGCCCTTGCTAACCTCAGACCGTGACGGGGCGCGAACCCTCGACCTGACGCCTCAGAGTCGCGGACGCTACCGCTTGAGCCACGGTGGTCTTTTTGTGTGTGTCTGTGTGTGTGTGTGTGTGTTTCCTGTATGTTCATCATCATCATCATCCATGACTCGATAGGTTAAACACTTGTCTGTCACTTCAGTGGTGTCTATTGTTTTTCTAGCCTCTACCAACTCAGCAGGCGTAATGAGCAGACATCACACAGGTAACTCTCTTAATTAGGGATGTTTTCCAACATATTCTTTAGTTACAGATCGTAAAGCATGTCTAAGAATGATAAAAGAAAATATGCATTTATCTCTTCTATTATTACTGTAATTTTATTTAGGGGAAACAGGAGGCCATTGATGGAGGGAAATGCCCACACACACACACACACACACACACACACACACACACACACACACACACACACACACACACACACACACACACACACACACACACAACATGGCTTCAGAGAAGGTAGATCAACAGTAACAAACTTATTAGAATTTTATGATGAGGTAAGCCGAGTCTTACAGGAAAGAGAGGGCTGGGCAGATTGCATATTCCTAGACTTCCAGAAAGCGTTTGACACTGTTCCACATGGGAGACTTATTAGGAAGCTGCAAACAATGTCTAGAATAGGTGGAAATGTTTTGGAATGGATAAGAACTTACTAAGAAGGAAGGGAACAGAGGGTTAGAGTAAGACACTCAGTGTCTGAATGGAGAAGAGTTAGTAGTGGAGTTCCACAGGGTTCAGTTTTAGGGCCACTTTTGTTCCTTGTATATGTAAATGACCTACCAGAGTCGGTAAATTCATTCATGAATATGTTTGCAGATGATGCAAAGATTGTGAAGAAAGTAAAAATCGAGAACAATGGTAGAGAACTTCAGGAGGATCTAAATAATCTGCATGAGTGGTCAGAAAAGTGGCTAATGAAATTCAATACTTCAAAATGTAAGGTAATGAGAATGGGTACAAGTGCAAGAAGGCCCAAGCTTGACTACTCGGTGGCTGGAGTAAAACTTCAAGAGACAGAAAATGAGAGAGATCTAGGAGTAAACATACTGGCAGATTTGTCTCCAGAAATACATATAAATGGCATAGTAAGGGCAGCATATGCATTCTTATCAAATGTAAGGGTAGCCTTCAGGCACATGGACAAGGAAATGTTCAGAAATATTTATATAACCTATGTGAGGCCAAAACTCGAATATGCAGCCCCCTTTTGGAATCCACACTTGAAAAAGCACATAGCTAAGCTTGAAAAAGTTCAAAGACATGCCACGAAACTGGTGCCAGAAATACGCAATCTCAGTTATGATGAGAGGCTGAGGGAATTAGACTTACCATCACTCGAAGCTAGAAGATTGAGGGGGATATGGTGACAGTCTTTAAATTCCTTCATGGTTATGATAGAGTGGATAGGGATGGATATTTTGATATGGCAGGCTCTAGAACTAGAGGTCATAGTTTGAAGCTTCGTAAGAAAACTTCTTTGCAGGATGTAAGGAAATACTTTTTCAGTGTAAGAGTAGTTGATAATTGGAATTGGCTAAGCGAGGAGGTAGTTAATGCTATCTCAATCCATAGTTTTAAGGACAGGTATGATAAGTATCACTAAGTATAAAATGGAACCGATCAGAAGACGGGAAGATACGAGCTTTGGGCTCTTTCCTGTAAACACAATTAGGTAAGAACACTCAAATATATAAAAGTCGTAACTCCAAACACGCAAATTTTCATCCTAATTTTGCTGTGCCTTTCCACCTTTGTTTAGCATGACATTACAGTGTGCGAGTTTGAATATCCTCATTCTTTATCAGAGGTCAAGGTCAGGTCATTATTACCGAAAACAGAGCCAATGGACAGGTTTTATTTTAGAATATATATATATATATTTTCTTTTCTTTCTTTTTTTTTCTTTTTTTCAGAGTCCATGGTCAGGTATAACACTATGTTAGACGTGACCTCTTACCATCTTTAAACTATGGTCAGAGGTCAAGGTCACGAGTAACACAAAGAGTCACATAGTTGTTAGGTCTGAAGAGGTTTTATATTTTAATTTGGTAAAAACTATATACTAGTGTTTAAAATCATTAATAAAATTAATGTTTAATGTGTCACACTTAGTCCCTATTATACAGATTGACACAGACAAATGTGGTTGGGGAATTAAGGCTGGATGCCCATCCAATCGCCCCACGGTGGGCTCTATCGTAGGTCTGTCAACTCCCGAGTCGTGCATTTTATTCATTCGACTTCCGTGGTCCTCTTGAGTCATTATGAAATATAAATAATATCATGTTTTCGGGTATGGTCTCAGAGGTCAAAGGTCACGAGTGCTTACATACCATATATATATATATATATATATATATATATATATATATATATATATATATATATATATATATATATATATATATATATATATATATATATATATATTTATATATATATATATATATATATATATATATATATATATATATATATATATATATATATATATATATATATATATATATAGTAAAGAGAGTAGTTCTCTGCCTCCCATAGTATGTTTTCTCTTTCTTTTACTTTGCCCTCTCTTTTTTCTTTTTTTCTGGGACACATGGCAAAAAAAACAGTCCTGCCTTCTTGCTCCCATGCATTTTTTTTTCTTTTTAATGAGTGAGACACCAGGACGGGCAATGAAAATTGCCCTCATCGTGCCCGGGCAACAACAAAGCATTGAGAAGAAGAGAAAGTAGCGGGTTAAGGACAAGGCAGAAATAAGAGAATCATAAATAGTAAGAAAGGATAGGCTGAAAGAAAAGTCATAGTAAGAAAGCCATAGGAATATGACAGGGTTAGGCCCTGAGATGACGATAGATCAGATTTATGATGTCATAAAAGTCGACTTAGATGAGCCGGTGCTAGGAGACTGGACAATCCCCCCCCCCCCAGGGTCGAACTTTCCTCCTGCAAAGCATCAAGGCATGCGAGGAGGTTCTGGCTGGAAATCTCCAACCAGAACTGTAGTCATGGGTGTGTGCTTTAACTAGGCCATCTTCCTTACCTAGGGAATTGAGGCCTTTATGTAAAGATAGATTGATGCGTTTTTACTTTGATTGCAATTCTTTTTTTTTACGTTTTATGTGTCATTATTACTCTCCATTTGGGGGTGGACACAGATGGATTGAAGCTGGTGATTTAAGGCTGGATGTCCTTCCTAGCGCCCCGCTGTAGGCTCAAATGCGGGTCCGTCACCTCCCGAGTCGAGCATTCTACCGCTACGCTAAAGCGTTCCCCTTGATTTCGCCCATTTATAATTGTTAAATTATGCACTCGGGGTAACGATTACATCTGCCAAAACAAGTCCTTCGCAAGAAGGCAACCGTCCTAGCCCTTAGTTGAAAAGGGAGTCCGTGACGTAAAACCGAACTCCATTATTATTATTATTATTTTTTTTTTATTTTGACTTTAGAGGTTAGGGTCAAATCCTCAGAAAACTATTAGTCTATATGTGTTATTTCTTTCTAGAAATTCTATTTCTCTTCTAGCTGGGATGTTTATCATAATGATTTTTCTATTATTATTTTTTTCCTCATTTTGAGTTCTCTCTTTAACCATTCAGCTCAAAGTTCAGGGTGAAGTTTGCATTATTAATGGGAGACAGATCTTATATAGAAAATGTCAATAGGTGACAAATGGGTGTCGCGGTGGCCGAATGGTCAGAGTTCTCGATGCTAGGATGGGCATCCTGTTTAAATTTCCCAGCCACACACTGTCTGTGTCCACCCCCACATTGGGGACTAATAGTGATAAAGCGAGGAAATGGGAGACTAGTAAACCATGTATTCTGTCGTTTGTGCCCAACAGCTACGGCTGTCGTGCCTCACGACAGAATATCCTGGCCCTCCCACCCTGCAGATGATGTAAACAGGATGGTGGGAGGGGTTGTTGTAATATTTTATTCCAAAGGAGCTAAGAGGAATAATTAGTGTGTGTCTTGGCTTGTGGCACATGTGTGATCTTTGGCTCGACCACCCCCCTTGTTGCAAGTCTAGATGTATAGGAATTCTGTAATAATGAAAGAAAGCGGTATGCTGCGAAGATTCTTTATAAATACATAAATATAACAATTATTTTAAAACAAAACTGAATGGCACAGAGCAAACCAAAAGATTTTTTTAATCCAGTTTACCAACAGAGAATGAAATAAAAAAAGACTTGAACTGGTTGTGTGGCTCAAAAATCCATTTAGCCAATCAAAATCTTCTCTCCTGGGACGTCACAGATAGAACGCATGTGCCTCATTATAAATAAACATGGCTGAAATCCTTACAAACCTAATAACATTTGCAGAAAAAAATATCAACATTGCACATATATGAAAGGAATCTCATCACAATTAGTCAAGAAGTTATTGCCATCTTAAAAGTGCAGAATTTTTCCATCATGCATTTTTTCGCTTTGTCGTTTGTCATATAATTGCTACAGTAATATACCAGATTAGCCTAACTGGATAATCTGTTACGATACTCTATCACTTTCTGATCATTTATATTCTAAAGGCAGTATTTAGTCATTTGTAGTTGTCCTCATGTCATTGAACAAAGTCATGTCTACAAGTACCTATATGACAACCATAATAGGTGGATCAGAGGATTTTTTTTTTTTGTCCTGCGTCTTATTTCAGAAAAAGTCAGGCTGTATTAGCAGTTTTTTCTCGTTCCTAGATGTTAATCCAAGCTAGAATTTGTGGTATAAATGTGGATAGGTCAGTAAAATTGCTTTGAGTATTGGATCATTATTGACAGTCCAGTGTCCTTAAGTGGTAGTCTTAGGGTGAATAATAGTGTATTTTGAATTAGTAACCTGGTGTTAAAAAAAAAATTAGTTTTTTCTCTTTTGTTATGGAAAGAATGTCTGTGGTTTAAGTAAATCCGAAATTATCTTCTACATATGTGGTACTGCAAATTTAGGTCCAATGGAGAGTTGTCATAGAGCATATGAAGAAGAAACAGAAGCATCAAGACTTTCTTCGGAAGACTATATATTGAAAAAAAAAAAAGTTTATCTCCTAAGGTTCTTTTAAGCCGTCTTCATTGTTTATCTATGTATTTTGCACTCCTGATTGACGTCCAAAAGTCAGTATTGAATTTTATTGTCCTGCTCCTGTCAGTATTGTCTCTCGTGTCGTCCAGTTTATTCCAAGTCAGAATTAGTCCATTTTATATTTGTTTGAAGCTTGTGATGTAATTGGTCTTCGTTTGTCTCTGTTAATAAAGTTATTCACATTAAGTCAGATTGGATTGAAACTGACCAACCTTTGCGTAAGTCATGACATAACTCCTTCATTTCAGTAAATTAACCTTCTTTATAGTACATATGTATAAAAATTCACTCATTCTTCTTCCTTTCAGTTTAGTGTATATTTCATGTCCATAAATGTTTCTGAGTCTCGTGTCTTGACAGTATCATCAGGAAGTCAGTAACAAACGTGCTAACATCTGGAAAAGGAAAATGCAATTTGTAGATATGATTTAAGAAAAATATTCTATATATTATTTTGAAGTGAAAGGTAAAGACTAAGACTGTGCTTTAGTACTTCTGATTGGCATGTTATTCCTAAAGAACTCAAAATTGTGACCTGTACATCTAGAGACTGTTAGCTTACAGTTATGAATATTATTGCTCAATATTTATCTATTACACACACTATAATTTCTGTTATTAGGTATGTTATAGAGAATCTTTACCTTTAATGCTTTCTTCTGTTTCTGTTGGTGTTGTATTGACTTGAGAAGGAATGACTCTGACGCCTGACTGGAAGAGCCTCCGCACCATCTTCAATGGCCTTCACGACTGGAGCTACCAATGCGTCAATCCCAGTTACTTCCACGCCTCTGTTTAATGAAATAATTACTTAAAGAAGTGAAAAGAAACATGCTTCAGCTGAAGAATAGGAGCGTAATATGTCTTTTTTTATGATTGTGACACCAGGATGGGCCAAAGATAATAAAAAATAAAATGCCCTCATCGGGCCTGGGCACAAAGAAAACATAAAGAAAAATACAGATGCAAAGTGTAGTGACTTGTCAGATGTGAACGGATAACAAGACATGGGTAACGAATATTGAATTATTTCAGCTCAGATCAGAATTATAGACAGTTTTTGCAGACATTCCTTATCACAGTTTGACCCTTTCACTAACATTACCTCCTAGGCTTAACACTCCTCATTATCATTTCTACATACCTATTGAAGGCTGTCAAAATACTCTCAGGGCCTTTGGTTAGCAACTCAATACCCAGCACAATTATTATACTGATTCCTGTAATTGCCAGGAGTATCATTGCAGCAAGGTTGCCAAGGGCGATGATCATGTAAGGAACGTCTACCCAAAGTCCATCAGTATTGAGGAAGGACAGTGAATCGCCAGCACTGAAGTCATTGGCCACGTCTTGAAAAGAAATTGCAGTTAGTATCACTAGGAAATGTAAAAATGATATAATGTTAAAGTTTTCTGAAATCAGTGATAGAATATCCACTTGTTGATAGTGTGGTACAGTTCTCTAAAAGTTGTTTATAATAAAACTTGGTTATCAATTATTTAAATAGCAACTTTCAATTACCAGTTATGCAAGGACACACAACAAATTTCCTGAAGTACAAAAAATACAGACGGCATTAGTTATTAAATATTTACAAATGCCAATGATGAGAAACATTTAAGCAAGAGAACACTTTACAGATTGTACTGAAGTCTCTACAAATGAGAATACTAAAACTAAACAGCCAAATAAATGAAAAGGTGCCATGCAATATTCATTGCATTAACTTCCTGACGTTATAAGATTTTAGAGATAATTGTGAAGAAATTAAACTGATTAAATTGTGTTTGAATGCACGTATGTGCATATCGGTGCAGCAAGAAAAAATCTTGAATTATCCCTTGTGACTGCAGTGTTCCATGTGATTTGGACCTTCTGAAAGAAGCATTCAAAAGTGTAATTTCAAAGTTCCTCATCTTCTTGCTGCCATAGTCAGTCTCCAGCTACATTGATGCTGTTCTTGTTGGTAGAACCCCCACAGTTTTGCAGTCGATGTTTAATGGTGCAACACGTTGGTGTTGTATCCATATCTGTTGATTGCTGTTGACTGAAGCTGATGGTACTTGACATTTTGAAGTTCTGCCATTTGATTGCAGATTACAGTACATGGTGTAGGAATTAAGGATAAGGCTGTATGATATCAGGTTTGCATCCGGTTGTAACGGAAAGGTATGGAAAAGCTCTTCAAATGAAAGGTGCAAAATTTGGATGCAGAGGTAAGGGTTTTATGGATCAGGATTGGATTTGGTTATGACGGCAAAAGATACGGAATGGATACATTGGATATTTGTTGAGAAGAATTTCATCATAGGAACCACTCGTAGAATGTCAAAAAGGTTCAGGTGGTTCTTAGCATGAGTTGCATAAGTTCAGGATATTAGATAGTGTATGAATAATATGGCTGGAAAATAATTTGGGAAAAAGATAAGTTTGCAAAAGGATTTTCCATTGGTTCATCACAAACACTGGTGATATTGGGAGATATTTTCTGACTTACTTTGAGTTGGATTAGATCACTTAAAGACAGGAAAGGGAAAGGAGTTGAGGCTGCCGAGGATTAGATTTCCCTCAAGAGGGATTACTGGGGAACACATTTAGGCTTTTGATGTGATGAGCAGGCATATATAAGACTAGCTCATGTAGGAATTAGAATACGGGACATCAAGCTACCTGGGATAGGAGGGGATTGAGGAGAAATATATTAACACATGAATGAGATAAGTAGAAAATGATAGGGTACTTGGAATGGGAAGGAACTAGGATCTAGGATCTTATGATATGAATGTGATTAGATGAGGATTATAGGCTACCTGGGAAGGGTAGGAACTAGGACTAGGATCTGTAGGATGTAGATGTCGTTAGGAGAGGATTATTGGTTGCCGGATATGGGAAGAGAAAAAGGATGAAATTTATGGATAATAATTTAAATAGTTTAGAAGCATAGTTTATTTAAAATTTAATTTGAGATTAGGATTTTAATGTATGGCTATGATTAGTAGAAGATTATTAGTAGAGCAATGAGAATTTTAGGATATGGGTGTAATTAGATGAGGATTTTAAGCTACCTGAGACAGAGGGACTAGGATAAGGATTTTGGGGTATGGATGTGATTAAATGAGAATTTTAGTCTACCTGGGATGGAGAGTGATTACAAATAAGAACTTTAGCATATAAATGTGATTAGATGAGGCTTGCAGGTTTCATGAGATGGGAAGGGACTAATAATAAGGATTTTAGATGTGATAAAATGAGGATTGTTGGCCACCGTGAATGGGATTAGACAAGGAATAAGGACTTTAGGATATAGATGTGATTAGATGAGTACGTTAGGCTACCTGTAAAGGGGAAGGAAAAGGAAATAAGGATTTTGGGAAATGAATGAGGATTAGATGAAGTTACTATAAAATAAGGATTATAGAATGTTGATGTGATTAGATGATGATCATTGGATTCAAGGTATTGGAAATGAGTAGGATATAAGGATTTTTGGATGGAGATGTGATAGAATGAGGATTATAGGATATCTCGGATGGGAAAGGACAAGGAGTAAGGATTTTAAGATATGGATGGAATTGGATGAACATTTTATGATAACTAGGATGGGAAGGAACAGAGAATAATGATTTTAGGATATGGATAGGTTTATGGAAGTGCGATGGGAAGGAAACAAGGAATAAGGATTCTAGGATATAAATGTGATTTGATGAAAATTAGAGGTTTCGTGGGATGGTAAGGGTATATGCAAGAAGGATTTTAGGATATGGATAGGTTTATGGAAGTGCGATGGGAAGGAAACAAGGAATAAGGATTCTAGGATATAAATGTGATTTGATGAAAATTAGAGGTTTCGTGGGATGGTAAGGGTATATGCAAGAAGGATTTTAGGATAAGGATATTATTGAATAAGGGTTATAGGTTACGGCTGCATTAGGCTACCTAGGATGGAGGATGTAATGGGAATAAGGATTTAAGAATGTGGATGTGATTGAGTGGCTGCCTGGGATGGGAAGGCACTATGAATAAGGATTTTAGGATATGGATGTTGATAAATGAGAATTTTAGACTACTGCCATGGACAGAGACCAGGAGTAAGGATTATTGGATATAGGTGTGATATTTTGTGGTTTATTTGCAGCCTGGGATAGGCAGTGATTACAAATACAAATTTTAGGATTTAGGTGTGCTTGCATGAGGATTTTAGGCTACCTGGAATGGAGAGGAATTAGAAAATAAGAATTTTAGGATATGGATATGATTAGATTATGTTCAGTTACATGAGATGGGTAGGGACTAGAATCTGGATGCTATTAGAAGTGAATTATAGGATTCATGGGAATGGAATAGGAATAAGGATATAAAGGTATAGATGTGATTAGATAAGGATTATAGCTACTGGGGATGGGAAGGGACAAAGACTAAGGATTTTAGGATGTGGATATGATTAGATACGGAATTTAGGGTACCTAGGAAGAAAAGGAGACAGTGAAACAAGGATTTTGGGGTATGGTTGTGTTTAGATGAAAATTTTAGGCTACCTGTGACTGGAAGGAACTAGGAAATAAGGGATTTAGGATATCGATGTGATTAAATGAAGGTTATAAGTCCCTGAAATGGGAAGAGGCAAGGAATTAGGATTTTAGGATATGGATGTGCTTAAATGAAGTTTTTAGGTTACTTGAAATGGGAAGAGGCAAGAAATTATGATTTTAGGATATGGATGTGATTAAATGTGATTTATAGACTACCAGGGATGGAAAGGAACAAGGTATTAGGATTTTAGGATATGGATGTGATTAAATGTGATTTATAGACTACCAGGGATGGAAAGGAACAAGGAATTGGGATTTTAGGATATGGATGTGATTAAATTATTATAGGCAACCTGGAATGGAAGGGGGAAGGAATTAGGATTGTAGGATTTGAATGTGATTACTTGAGGATTATTGGCTACCTGGAATGGAAGGGGGAAGGAATTAGGATTGTAGGATATGAATGATTAAATGAGGATTATTGGCTACCTGGAGTGGAAGAGGCAAGGAATTAGGTTTGTAGGATATGAATGTGATCAAATTAGGATTATTGTCTACTTGGAATGGGAAGGGGCAAGGAATTAGGATTGTAGGATATGAATGTCATCAAATGAGGATTATTAACTACCTGGAATGGGAAGGGGCAAGGAACAAGGATTTGAGAAAATGAATGTGATTAGACAAAGATTCTGGGCTACTTTGGTAGGGATGGGACTAGAAAATATGGATTTTTGGATGTGGGTATGATCAGATGTGGATTTTAGGCTTTCTAGGATGGGAGGGGACTAGGGAAAACAGTTTCAGGGTATGGATGTGAACTAGATGAATATCTCAGACTTCTTGGAATGGGATGGAACTAGGAATTGGCAATTTAGGATATGGAAGGGACTGCATGAATTTTTTAGGCTACCTATCATGGGAAGGGAATGGGATTAAGAATTTATAATGCATATGAGATTAGATGAGGATTATTGGATGCATTGGAATGGGAGGGAATTAGAAGTTTGGATTTTAGGATATAGATGTGAATGGATGATACCTGGGATGAGAAGGGCCTAGGGAGTCATGATATTAGGATATGGATGTCACTACAAGAGGATTATATGATTCTTGGAATTGGGAAAGACAAGGAAATAAGTATTTTAGGATATGGATGTGATAAACTGAGGATTATAGGATACCCGGAATTCAAATGGATAAGGAATAAGGATTTAGGATATGGATGTGATTAGATGAGAATTTCGGGCTACCTGGGATGGGAAAGGAGTAGGATATAGGGATATTAGGATATGGATATAAATTATATGATAATTATAGGTTACATGGAATGTAATGAATAATAATTTTTAGATATAAATGTGATTAAATGAAGATTATATTTCACTTGGGAGGAGAAGGGATAAGGAATAAGATATTTAGGAAATGAATTTGATTGGATGAGGATATTAGGCTACTTGGAATGGAAGAGGACTAGGAAATACGGATTTCAGGATATGAGTGTGATTACATGATAATAGACTACATGTGATGGGCAGGGATTGGGAATAAGGAATTTAGGACTTGGAATTTAGGCAACCTGTGATAAAAAGTAACTAGCTAGGGTATGGATGCAATTAGATCAGGATTTCAGTCTACTAGAAATATGAAGGGACTTGGAATAAGGATATTTAAATGTGAATGTGATTAATTGAGGATTATAGGATTCATGGCATGGGGAGGGACTAGGAATATGGATTTTAGGATTTGGATGTGATTGTATAATGATTTTAGGCTACTGGGATGAAAATGGACAAGGAACAAGGATTTTTTTGGGAATATGATTGTGATTAGTTGGAGGGTTTTAGGTTACCTGGGAAGAGAAGGGACTAGGAATAAGGATTTTAGGATATCGATGTAATTAGATGGGGAATCTGTGCAACACAGAATGGGGAACGATTAGGAAATAAGGATTCAAAATAAGATGTGATTGTATGAGGACATTAGGATGCATGGGATGAGAAGGGATTAAGTAACGGAGATTTTAAGATTTAGATATGATAAAATGAGGATAATAGGATACTTGGGATGGGGAGGGACAAGGAATAAGAATATTAGGATATGTGGATGTGAGTAGATGAGGATTGTAGGCTATCTTGGATGAGAAGGGAGTAAGATATTAGGATTTTAAGATATAGATATGATAATATAAAGATTATATGATACTTGAGATGGGAAGGGACAGGGAGTAAGGATATTAGGATATGGATATTAGTATATGAGTGCCTTAGACTATCTTGGATGGGAAGGGAGTAAGATATAAAGATTTTTAAGATATAGATATGATAATATAAAGATTATAGGATACTTGGGATGGGAAGAGGCAGGGAATAAGAATATTAGGATATGGATGTGAGTAGATGAGGATTGTAGGCTATCTTGGATGAGAAGGGAGTAAGATATTAGGATTTTAAGATATAGATATGATAATATAAAGATTATAGGATACTTGGGATGGAAAGGGGCAGGGAATAAGGATATTAGGATATGGATATTAGTATATGAGTGCCTTAGACTATCTTGGATGGGAAGGGAGTAATATATTAGGATTTTAAGATATAGATATGATAATATAAAGATTATTGGATACTTGGGATGGGAAGGGACAGGGAATAAGGATATTAGGATATGGATATTAGTATATTAGGGCCTTAGATTATCTTGGATGGGAAAGGAACAGGAGATAAGGATTTTAGGGTAAGGATATGATTAGATGATGATTTTAGGCACATAGGATAGGGAAGGACGACACAAGAGGATTTAGAATATGGATGTGATTAGATGAGGATTTCAGGTTACCTGAAATTGGAAGGGATTAGGAATAAGGATTTTAGGATGCAGATGTGATTAGATGGGTATTTGGGGCTACTTGAGATGTGAAGAGACTAGGTATAAAGATTTAAGGATGTGGATGTGATTAAATGGGACTTTTCTGACTGATTTGGATTGGAAGGGAATGGGATAAGGATATTAGGATATAGGTGTAACCAGATGAGGTTTATAGAATTTTGGGATGGGAAGGGTCTTGGAATAAGGATTTAGAATATGGATATGATTAGATAAGGATTTGGAGCTACCAGGAATTGGAAAGGATTAGGAATAAGGATGTGGATATGATAAGATATGGAATTTTTGGTTATTTGACATGGGAAAGGACTAGGTATAAGGACTTCAATATATGATGATGACTTGATGGGAGTGTTTAGCTACTTGGGATTGAAAAGGATTAGAAGTAAGGATTTTAGGGAGCTCTTGAAGAATTGGGATCTGAAATTTTTGTAGGTCCTAATTTTTCAGTTGGGATAAAGTTGAGGTTCATAATCTTCAATTGATTGCTGTTGATAGAGGCCAACCTCAAATTCTAACCTAACCTAACCTTCCTTCACTGTTAATGAAAGTCAGATTCCAATTCTCGTCATAAGCTCCGACTTTTGGATGTGAATGTGATAAGATGAAGTTTATAGGATTTCTGGGACATGAAGGGACTGAGAATAAGGGTTTTAGGATGTGAATATGGTTAGATATGGATTATAGGCTCTATGAGATGAACTAAGGATGTGATTAGTGGAAAACTGTAGGTTTCTGGGATGCTGAAGGAATTAAGGATACGAGTTTAAGGATATGGATTTGGATAATAGCGGATTATTGGCTGAGATAGGATATGGACTAAGGAATAGGGAATTAAAGATATGGATGTGATTAGAAGAGGATTATTGGTCATGTGGGATGGGAATGGGATAAAGGATATGGGTTTTAGGATATTGATGTGATTATTAGTGATGGGATGGATCTTAGAACAAACACAGTATGCCTTGGAAGGGATTTGTGCAGGATTGTAGGTTTTCTGGGATGGAAAAGGATTATGATTCGAGGTTTATGATTAAGATGTGATTAGTACAAGATTATTGATTGAAATAGGGAGGGGCTGTGGATAAGGGAGTAAAAGCCTTGGATGTGATTAACAGAGGATAATAGGCTATCTTATATGGGAAAGGGCATAAGGATAAGGATTTCAGGATATGAGAGTCATTAGTAGAGATGGGATTAGGCTGTATCTGTGATTAGTAGAGGATTTTAGATTATTAAGGATGGAAAAGACATAAGGAATATAAGTTTTAGGATGTGATTAAATGAGGGTTGTCAGCTGAAATTGAAAATACACTAGGGATAAGGAATTTAAAGATAAGTATGATAATTGGAAAGGATTATAGACTATTTGGTATGGGGATTGAATTAGGGATAAGGGAATTAGGATATGGATGTGATTAGTGGAGCTGGAAAAGGGCTAGTGATAAGAATTTTTCGATATTTATGTGATTAGTATTGAAAATTTTGATGTCTGGAATGAGAGGGATTAAGAATAGAGGATTTAGAATATGGATGTGATTAGTAAAGAAAGGAAGATACTAATGATGAGGATTCTTGAACAGATGTGATTAGTAAATATTTATTAATTATCTGATATGGGAAAGGATTAGGAACATGGGAATTAGGATATGGATGTGATTAGCAGAGATGGGATAGGACTTGGGATACGGTTTGTGGATATAAATCTGATTAGTAAAGGATTATTTGTTATCTGGAATGGAAAGGATTAGGAACATGGGATTTAGGATATGGATGTGATTAGTAATGATAGAATAGGACTGTGGATACGGGTTTGTGGATATAGATGTGATTAGTAAATGACTTTTAATTATTGGGAATTAAAAGGATTAGGACCTAGGGATTTAGGATATGGATGTGGTTAGTAGAAATGGGGCAGGACTAGGAGTACAGGTATAAGGCTATTGCTGTGATTAGTAAAGGATTCTTTGGTATATGAAATGGAAAGGATTGAGGCCAAAGGATTTAGGATATGGATATGATTAATTGAAAAGTGAAAGACCTCACAATAAGAATTTTATGTTACTGATGTGATTAGACCCCTATGCAGATCTTCAGCAATTCACACACAAATGCCTGCTGGAATAGTGATAATAAAACAAGATGTTTCGCTTTATCCTACTTTCTTTACACTGATGGTAATGCTGATATATGTGGGCAAGACAACTCAAATTAACTTGACGTTTTATCTGGCGAAAACGTGGCTTAAAGCCGCGTTTTCGCCGGAGTCTTCCTCTACATAAAAATCGACCCCAAAACCCATATAGACAATCAATTTGCTTACGTCGGCTGCATTTGACGACCTATATTCATGAGCAGTAAATTAGTACTTTCATAAATAATTACAGGTGTGTATGTTTACATTCCCTCGCATGTCGTCCGGCTGAGCAAAAACGCGCATTTTTGGCGGTTATGCGGTTATCGCGAGACCACAGAAAAAAATGATTTTTTGGCGGTTACGCGGTTATCGCGAGACCACAGAAAAAAATAATTATAATCTCAGCTTCTAGTTAACTTATTCCCAAGATGATTAGGGTGGACTTCGTCCGGGATTAGTACTGGGTTAATAATGGCACTGGGAATTGAAGGGGAATGAAAATAAAAAGGCAGTTATCGTTGGGGAAGGTAATTGTCAGGGAACTACTTTTTGGAGTGGGTTTTTAGGATTATTAAAGTTCCCTGTAATGGACTCGAAAAAGGTGTCGATTTTTTTTTTTGCGTCATAATTAGTTCCCATTTAGGGGATGGACACAGACGAATTGAAGCTGGGGAGTTAAGGCTGGATGCTCTTCATGTCGCCCCGCTGTGGGCTTGAATGAAGGTCCATCACCTCCTGTGTTGAATTACTTAATTGGTTATACGCTACGGCTATCCCCAATGAATCTAAAAAATAATTTTTAATAATTTACAAGCTGTTTCTGTTTGTATATATGTTTGTTTGTTTAATACAAGACTATTGCCAGATGTACGTCTTGGAATTGATATAAGAAAAAACATTAAAGTTTTTTTATATATATATATGTTGGCAATGAATTATTTCGATATATCATTATATAACCTTCATTTGGTAACTTGATAGGAGAGAAAGACTAAAGCCCGATTTCTTAAACGGTGTAAACCTAGGATACCATACTGTTAGTTAGCTAGACACACACAATTGGATTTCATAAACGCATCTGACGCGGTTCTGTGTATGGCTAGGATCCCATGTGGAATCCTAGCCATACACAGAACCGCGACAGATGCGTTTATGAAATCCATTTGTGTGTGTCTAGCTAACTAACAATATGGTATCCTAGGTTTACACTGTTTAAGAAACCGGCCCTAAAGCCTCGTATTTGTTGAAAAGGAAGAAAAAGAAACACAAACATCAATGCCAACCACTAAATAGGAAGTGGGTCTCTTGTATAATAACTGTTTGAATTCTAAAGCACCGTGTGGTTTATCTTCTACACGTGTGTATGTGTATGTGTACATACAATCTAGTCTTTTTTTTGTGGGATCATTTATGGTTTATATATTAATAAACACTTATGCATTAGGTCATTAGAACTGGGAGAACAGGCCAGATAAATTCGGTACTTGTCTAAAATTGGGTTAAATGGATAAACAAGCCAGTTAAATTCGGTGCTGGTCTAAAAATTGGTTAAATGGATAAACAGGTCAGATAAATTCGGTGCTTGTCTAAAAATGGGTTAAATGGATAAACAGGCCTGTTAAATTCGGTGCTGGTCTAAAAATGGATTAAATAGAGAGAATTGGTGTCAGGGAGGGTATATGGCCATAAAACTTTGAACCAAAACCAAACACTAGCGTTCAAGGGGCTAATGAACAACAGCTTCTCAATATAAACATAGGAAGAGTTGTGGGAAAAGCCCCATCATGGTCTGAGGTTAGCAAGGGCATGCACTCAGGGTAACGACTACATCTGCCAAAACAAGTCCTTCGCAAGAAGGCAACCGTCCTAGCCCTTAGTAGAAAAGGGAGTCAGTGACGTAAAACTGGACCAAGTTGTGAGAAAAGAAGTAGTTTTATGTTAGGAAGGGTATCCGACTATAAAAACTTTAAACCAGAACCAAACACTAGCGTCCAAAAGTCTCGTGAGAAACACCGACCCCATATAATCATGGGAAAAGCTCTTTGATAAAAACTAAGATTTGTTTCCCTTTTTTTTATGTTGAAAATTGTCGTTACATGTAATAAGGTGAAAGTACCGGAACTGGTCTCTATAGGAACCGCCGTAGCGTAACCAGTATCGTGCTCTACTCGGGAGGTGCTGGCCCTGCTCTCGAGTCTACCGCAGGGCGATAGGTTAGGCCTCCAGCCTTAATACTCCAACTTCAATCCGTCTATGTCCACCCACCCCCCAAATGGGGACTAATTATCTGTGTATATCTTTCCACGACAAGTATTTATTATTGCCCCCCAAAAAATAGATATTGCGGGAATTTATTTATTTTTTATTTTTTAATTAGCCTTTTCACAGTTTCTGTTGATTTGTGACATTATTGCTTGAAATCGCGTGATTACAA
>JAXCGZ010006439.1:20000-41632 GCA_037179515.1 Halocaridina rubra
GCACTTGGGGAACAAACCATCTTAATTTGGCACCGGTGCAAAACACGAATAAATGAAGTTTTTAGTGTCAGAAAGAGAATCCGGCCGCAAAAGTCTGAGCCAAAAGCAATAACTAGCCTCTAAAGAAATAGTATCCCCATATAAAAGGGAAGGGCTACCGTTAATGAAGACAAAAAGTAGTAGTAGTAATAGTAGTAGTAGTAGTAGTAAAAGTAGTTATTCCCTTGTTATACTAGATTAGACTTACCATATGGCTAATTGGTGACCCATAAACCATATATGATATTTCTTGTTAGCTATTTACCATATGTATAGAATTTTCTAACTCTCCACGAAACCACGTTGCTTCGTTTTCAGTTTCTAACTAAAATACAGCGTTTAATAAAAGAATAATTGTCATCACTCAGTAGCAAGGAATATTTGTCATTATATTCTATCATTAAATTGTAGCTATTAAAAAAATGCAAATTAAAAGCAAGAATAAATGTCTTTATTCTAACCAATTTTTAATATAGTATTATCACCCATAATTGAAAATTTAATTAGTAATGAATATTTTTCGATATCTCCTCTGACCCTTATCTCAATAGGCAGCTTCTACCATATTTATATGGGGTCACTGTTTTTTGCTAGTCTGTTGGGGCATGTGTTTAGTTTTTAACTCAGAGTTTATACCATTGGCATAAACCTTCTCCTTTTATCAGGACCCAGGACTGGATTCTAGTTAAAACTGCCTGCTTTGCCAGTACATGAATTTGTATCATCTAGTATAACTTCTGTTATTACGAAATAAATGAATGAAAAGTTGATATTCTTACAATCAACATAGCAAATATATGGATGTTGTGACGGATATGGCGGGAGAACATCTTAGTGGATGTGGCATGTTGATGATGAAATATCCCTTGAACCCATTTGGTACACTAGACACCAGTGTTCCAGGATACAGTCTAAGCCACAGGAAAACAGAATCATTCCAATCAGTGGGGGCACATTTTTGGGTGCCTATTAACAGCCCCTAATGCTATAGATCACGAACTTTCTTGACCATTTGATATGTTGAGTGCAAGTACCACATGACGTTTTTATAAGCAGCACTCAGTTAATGCAATATCCTAATCAGTGAACACACGGTTTAGGCTATCCCATTTGGCATCCTCAGTACCATAAGTAATGGGCCCCTCGGGCGACTTATATACCAAGTTCAGATGTTGGAGAACATAGTTTTATTCATACATTCAAACAAGTGTCTCTATCACTGGTCAAGCGAATCGGGTCACCCCACCTGAAGCTCCAGTATTATAGTTTAAAATTTTATCATGGCATCTAGACTTTAAGATCTTATGATAAAATCAGGAACTGTGGGTGTGCCTATGCACTAGTGAAAACTTGATGTGCCTTTATGAACCTTTATGAATCATTCTCACCTTATTAGGTCATGTTAGTATTGTAGCAGAAGGTCAGAGCCTTTCCCTACAATAGGCACATTTTGCAAGTATAATAGAAAAATTGATGTACTATAATACCCACACGTCAAGTGCCACAATCACTGAACCAATTGAGTTAACAAAGAGTGTCACACGAGGGGTGCCACCTTCTAATTCTTCTTAAACCCAAATGTATCTGGTTAATAGAGGTTGGTGTGTTACCTATTTCAAAATTGAATATGGTCTCTCCTGGATGAGAGCCAAGAGCTAATTCTACTGAGTAATGGTTAAACGATACGTCATTTATCGTCATTTTTCGCTGTATCATCATATCCATATTGAAATCTCTGTTGAATATAGGCCTTTTAGTGAAAATAGTTGTGAGTATAATGTCTCTCTTTTTATATTACTATCTGTTTTTCCCGAAGCAATATTAAGTATTATTTCACATTATTTACATATTAGGAATAGTAAAATAGTCAGTAAATGGCTAACCAATAGATATAATAAATAAATGGTAAATAAAAATGCAAAAAACTAATGGAATATCAAATATTTCTAGCCGCGGGGAAAGTAAACACCAAAGTATGCCCCGCAACTCACATCTGAATTGGCTCCCCCCCCAGTTTTTTTTTTTTTTTACCACGGCTGTTAAACTATTTAAGTTACGACAAAGATAACAAGAGGAAAAGTGTGAAAGTGGAATTTACAACAACAACTTACACTACTTGGAAGTAAATTATGTAAAACGTGCCTGTAATTACCAATTTGCATTCGGAAGGAAACAGATTTATGCTTGTAGCTCCACGTCTCTTGGTCGGTTTTGTGATTCCCTAAGGCCGCTGTCACACCAAAGTGCCACGTCGCACGCCAGTTGAAAACGAACAGGAAATATATGAAACCTTTCACACAAGTGGCGTGACACGTCCCATGTGCCACGTGCGACTTGCGTGCCACTCAGAGTGGCATGCAAGTTGCACGTGGCACATGGGACGTGTCACGCCACTTCTGTGTGAAAGGTTTCATATATTTCCGGAAGTTCGTTTTCAACTAGCGTGCCACGTGACATGCCACGTGCGACGCGCCACTTCGGTGTGAAAGTAGCCTAACACTTATATTAACTTGAAACTCAAAGTGTTTTTAGCATTGGCTATATTCTCGCTTAGCAGATTCCAGTGATCTGATATCCGGACACATAAAAATCAGTTATTTACATTCAGCAGAGAAGACTTTTTTTTTTTATTATTACAAAATTCTAATTATACCTTCGAGTTCTAGAGCCTCCTCTCTCATTTTTAGTGTGTGATTACCTAATTACCTAATTGTGATTACCTAATTGTGTTTACGGGAAAGAGCCCAAAGCTCGTATCTTCCCGTCTCCTGATCGGTTCCATTTTATACTTAGTGATACTTATCATACCTGTCCTTAAAACTATGGATTGAGATAGCATTAACTACCTCCTCGCTTAGCGAATTCCAATTATCAACTACTCTTACACTGAAAAAGTATTTCCTTACATCCTGCGAAGAAGTTTTCTTACCAAGCTACAAACTATGACCTCTAGTTCTAGAGCCAGCCATATCAAAATATCGATCCCTATCCACTCTATCATAACCATGAAGGAATTTAAAGACTGTCACCATATCCCCCCTCACTCTTCTAGCTTCGAGTGATGGTAAGTCTAATTCCCTCAGCCTCTCATCATAACTGAGATTGCGTATTTCTGGCACCAGTTTCGTGGCATGTCTTTGAACTTTTTCAAGCTTAGCTATGTGCTTTTTCAAGTGCAGATTCCAAAAGGGGGCTGCATATTCGAGTTTTGGCCTCACATAGGTTACATAAATATTTCTGAACATTTCCTTGTCCATGTGCCTGAAGGCTACCCTTACATTTGATAAGAATGCATATGCTGCCCTTACTATGCCATTTATATGTATTTCTGGAGACAAATCTGCCAGTATGTTTACTCCTAGATCTCTCTCATTTTCTGTCTCTTGAAGTTGTACTCCAGCCACCGAGTAGTCAAGCTTGGGCCTTCTTGCACTTGTACCCATTCTCATTACCTTACATTTTGAAGTATTGAATTTCATTAGCCACTTTTCTGACCACTCATGCAGATTATTTAGATCCTCCTGAAGTTCTCTACCATTGTTCTCGTTTTTTACTTTCTTCACAATCTTTGCATCATCTGCAAACATATTCATGAATGAATTTACAGACTCTGGTAGGTCATTTACATATACAAGGAACAAAAGTGGCCCTAAAACTGAACCCTGTGGAACTCCACTACTAACTCTCCTCCATTCAGACACTGAGTGTCTTACTCTAACCCTCTGTTCCCTTCCTTCTAAGTAAGTTTTTATCCATTCCAAAACATTTCCACCTATTCTAGCCATTGATTGCAGCTTCCTAATAAGTCTCCCATGTGGAACAGTGTCAAACGCTTTCTGGAAGTCTAGGAATATGCAATCTGCCCAGCCCTCTCTTTCCTGTAAGATTTGGCTTACCTCATCATAAAATTCTAATAAGTTTGTTACTGTTGATCTACCTTCTCTGAAGCCATGTTGCCTCGCTGACAAAAAGTTGAAGGATTCCAAGTGAAGAGAGATATGTTTCCTTAGTAGTTTCTCCATAACTTTGCAAACTATGCTGGTCAAGGAAACTGGTCTATAGTTCAGAGCCGTATCCCTCCTTCCATTTTTGAAGATAGGTATCACATTTGCTTGTTTCCAGCATCTTGGAATCTCCCCCGACTCCAGTGACTCCTTAAATATGATACTTAGTGCCACTGATATTGTGTTTGCGCATTTTTTAAGCACAACAACACATATTTGACAGACTTTTTAAAATGTTATTATCGGTTATCATCAAAGTATAATACTTTTATACTTTCAAGATGCAGTTGGATGACTGCAACGAGTGTTACTTTATTTATACTTTTCTCCAAACCTTGTTACTTTTTGTTTTAATTATTTAAGGAATATAAGATCCTTTCCAAACTTTGTTACCTTATCTCTGGTTGTCAGAATGTTTGTTACTCTTTCTTTGCAAACGGTTCATGGAACATATTCTTTTCTCTCCAAACTATATTATTTTGACTTTAATAGCGATGTATAGCATATATATTTTACCTTGGCTTTGATATTTTTTTCAGGTATGGTAATTTTTATCAGTAACGTATTAAAGTATATATATATATATATATATATATATATATATATATATATATATATATATATATATATATATATATATAATATATATATATATATATATATATATATATATATATATATATATATATATACAGTATACTTTTCATTACAATATTTATTAGATATATACTTTTCAGCTTACCATTTTTACTTTTCTCAAATAACAGATTGTAGAAAGTATACTTTTTTCTCAGGTAGCGATCATAGATTATATATTTTCACCATACTTGATTACTTTTTATAATAACGGTTTTGAAAATATATATTTTACTCCAAACTATATCACTTTTTGTTTGATAATGGTTCATCTAACATACTGTTTCTATACTTTGTTACTTTTTCTTTGCTAACAGTCAATCGGATATATCTTTTTTTTAATTCTCTGTTACTTTTCATTTAAAAACTATCTAGAGAATATGTGCTTCTCCAAGCTATATTACTTTTTCTTAATTAACGATTTATAGAACTTATAGACCTACTCGAAACTTCAAAACTGTATTACTTTTTCTTTAATAATGAAAACAATACTTTTTCTAACTTATAATAGTATTTATTTGCAAAGAAAAGACTGTAAACTTTTAAAAACTATATTAACTTTCCTTTAAAAACGATTTGTAAATTGTATATTTTTTTCTGTAAAATATTAACACTATAACTCCCCATTTCTCTCTCTCTCTCTCTCTCTCTCTCTCTCTCTCTCTCTCTCTCTCTCTCTCTCTCTCTCTCTCTCTCTGCATATTATACATTAGGATTATATATTTTTTTTTTCTGAACTTCTCGACATTTAGTTTTATATTATTATTAGAGGAGCCGGTCATCTTCCTCTTCTCTTCCTTTTTAAGTCTTTTCCTCTTCTTCTTCTTCTTCTTCTTCTTCTTCTTCTTCTTCTTCTTCTTCTTCTTCTTTCTCCAGCTCCTCCTCTTAGTTCTTCTCCTGCTTCATTCTCCTCCTCCTCCTCCTAGTACTTCTTCTTCTTCTTCTTCTCCTTCTCCTTCTCCTTTTCTTCCTCCTGCTCCTCCTCCTCGTACTTCGTCTATTTCTTTGCTCGATCGATCGATCGAAAGAGAGAGAGAGAGAGAGAGAGAGAGAGAGAGAGAGAGAGAGAGAGAGAGAGAGAGAGAGAGAGAGAGAGAGATGAATACAAAGCGTTTTTCCATTTCCCGTACCAGAGACAACTCTTTTTCCTTTGACGATGGGTTAAAGACGGTCTTTACATATAATTACGCAGCCCGCAATGGCTATAGGAATATATGGGTGGCGGAAAAAAATATTAGAAACGGAGTTAAGTAGTGGAAAACTCGACATTAATGGAAAGTTTCTCTCTCTCTCTCTCTCTCTCTCTCTCTCTCTCTCTCTCTCTCTCTCTCTCTCTCTCTCTCTCTCTCTCTCTCTCTCTCCCTCATTTATTGTGAGAATGTTTGTTATATATTCCCAAATCTAACAAGCTGTGTAAACGATAATAATAATAATAATAATAATAATAATAATAATAATAATAATAATAATAATAATAATAATAATAATAATAATAATTGTTTATCGTTTTTCTGTTACATGTGTCACTATATATCTCCCTACGAATGGGGGTAGACAAAGAGAGGTTAGAACTGGGGAATTAAAGCTGGTTGTCCTTCTTAAAGCCCCGCGATTGGCTCGAACACGGGTTTGTCACTTCTCGATTATAGTACTCTAACCAAAACAAGTCCTTCGCAAGAAGGCAACCGTCCTAGCCCTTGGTAGATAAGGGAGTCCGTGACGTAAAACCGATAATAAATATTTTAAATGTGAATATGGAGCCAAAAGATATTTTATTCATCGATTGGATAGATGGATGGATCCGGTTTTACGTCACGAACTCCCTTTTCTACTAAGGGCTAAGACGGTTGCCTTCTTGCGAAGGACTTGTTTTGGCAGATGTAATCGTTACCCTGAGTGTATGCCCGAAGAAAACAAATATTCACTTATCTCTCTCCTCTGCTTATATTTGTGAGTGCCTGTGATCATTACATATAGATATATTACAGAAAAGTAGATCAATACAAAACTCTTAAGTAAATTAACTACTAGGATCAGATGAAGATTAACGACCCCCAGTACTACCACCATAAAATTTTAGGTTAGGCTAGGTTAAGTTAAGCTAGATTAGAGTAAGTTTGGTTAGGTTAATAACTAACTTGAACTACCTTAACCTAACCTAATCTAATTAACCTAACCCAATAATTTACGGGGTTATTTAATGTACTGGGGGTCGTTAATCTTTACTTGATCCAAATACTTTAAGTATTACCTTTTAAATATTTCAAAGAACAATATATATATATATATATATATATATATATATATATATATATATATATATATATATATATATATATATATATATATATATATATATATATATATATGAACATCAGTCCTCGTGTCCACATTGTTCATCGTGAATTGTGGCTGAACATAAGATTAGAAATTTCCAAAACCAAAACCATAATTTGGCGCGAAAGTTGTTTTGCATATTTCTGGTCTGTTTAATACTAACGCCAACCTTACGCAGATAACAATTAGTACATATTATGTGGTTAATTGTAATTTTGTATGTTAGGCTTATGGTCGAATTATCTTGCTTTCCTTTCGACAGAGCAATGCCGACTTTCTTGACATAGGCCTGTTAAATGCCGAATTTCTTGACATAGGCCTTGTTAAATGCCGACTTGCTTGACATAGGCCTTTTTAAATGCCGACTTACTTGACATAGGCCTTGTTATATGCCGACTTTCATGACATAGGACTCGTAAAATGCTGATTTTCTTGACAGGCCTTGTTAAATGACAACTTTCTTGAGATAGGCCTCGTTAACTGCCGACTCTCTTGACATAGGCCTTGTTAGATGACGATTTCCTTGACATAGGCTCATTTAAATGCCAACTTTCTTCACATAGGCCTTGTTAAGTTGAGCTATTTGTTAATTATTTGTTTTAGGCCTATTACCTTCAATATGTGTAATATTTGTTTTCCCAAGCATGCTTAAGAAACCACTAAATGGGATAATAATGATAAAATTTTATTATTATTATTTTTATTATTATTATTATTATTATTATTATTATTATTATTATTATTATTATTATTATGCATTCATTCATGCATTTGTAGATTCATAATCTGCATTTTAAAAATTTCACGTTTCGAGTCTTGTGTTGAGCTTCATAATAATAATAATAATAATAATAATAATAATAATAATAATAATAATAATAATAATAATAATAATAATAACAAAATTACAGGAAAAAAGTATGTGATCTCTTGAAAAAACTTTGAAAAAAATATACATAAAAAAGGAGAAAGTACCATTGAAAGTAGAAGTTATAGAAAGTACAGAAAATTATCATAAAAACTGTCCATTACCATAGAAACCGGAGACATCTTCCCAACCTACCGCAAGAGTTTGAGAAAACCTCGGTTTTTTTTTACTCTAAAAATTTCTGGACATATGGACACTGAATGGTTATTTTATTGGGCTAGGCCGATTTTTTATCGGTTTTCACACTTGTATATTTCTTTTAATCTATTATATATCGATTACACTTAGAGTTCTATCTATATATTGTTTTAATGGAGAAATATTATTGAATTCTCAAGTATGATCTCAAGTTCTAGGACCTTTGTTAGTATCATGGATGAATTTCAAAACTTTAACAATACCCTATTCCATTTTCCTTTCTTAAAGGATTGATAAAAGTTCTTTTGATTTTTTTCTCATTATGCGTTACATTTACACCTGTCACATTTTTGTAAAAATTATATTGTATTATTTCAATCTTATTATTTTGTTTTTTTTCAAATCCAAAATCGAAAAGCTAACTTGATACTAGAAATAATGCCTTACATAATTTCCTTCGCAAATATCTTTGAACATATTTCTAAATTTTGCTTTTAAATTTGGCAGTTAAGTATAGAGTCTTCATTATTACATATAGAGTACTACTTCTATGGTGTTATTCCAGTTTTACGTCACGGACTCCCTTTTCTACCAAGGGCTAGGACGGTTGCCTTCTTGCGAAGGTCTTGTTTTGGCAGATGTAATCATTACCCTGAGTGCATGCCCTTGCTAACCTCAGAGTATTATGTACTATTTGAACATTGTTAATGATATATCTACCTTGATATTTGCTCTTAACTAGTAAATTCTCTCTCTTTTTTATATACATATATTGGGTCTAGTAATTGTGTTTATGTCACAACTTAAAAACTCTGCTGACAGGATAATGGAGAGGGTGGCGTATGGAAAGGTATGTGGAAATAGAATTTAAAAGCCAACACCAGACACTGTAGCCACTAACAGGTTAATTGGAAACAGCGAAACCATATAAAAATGGGCAGTATAGATTAAGAAAACTATGATTGAGTGTTAGTGAAAAGAGAAGAAGAAAATGAAACTTGCAAATACAAACATGAGGCTCTTTCCCTTAAACACAATCAGGAAATAATTACTGAAACTTACGGTTCTGTATTTCAGAAATCTTTGTGTATTATTGTTCTGAATTGTACGTTTATATATTAATCATCCAAAATGTTTTGGGAGCTATTATATTCAACTTAAGTAGTAATTATAAATTTATAAGAATAATTTGCTTAGTAAACATGAAATCCTTTCTCGTGTGACTGCCTCTGTTAGTTCAAAATACCAGTAAGGCTACCGTTGAATGTATGGAGGCAATGTTGGAACAGTATCTATAAGAGGTACAGCTTCGATGAGGGCAAAAATGACCTTCCTTCACCTCTCCTGTATAATAACAATAATAATAATAATAATAATAGACATCCAAATCGAGAAAGCACTGGATTTGAACTAAGTCTGTAAGTGAAACCGAAATCACTGTATCGAAGAAATTACCTCTAGCATTGGAAATTACTTTTCGTGTAGGGAAACTGGAGTGAAATTGATCTTATACTTGTTTGGGGGGGAGGGGATGGGAGATAGTGGAACAAGAAGAAGTACTCATGACACTCTCACTCACTCGACATATGCCTTCCTCTGTCCATTTGAAGAGGAATCATTTATCAAGTCGGACTTGCACCTGGAGAGTGCAGAGGACCACCTTCCGGCAGATCTCTGGAAAGCGATTAGAGGTTCCAGGATCCTGGAAGGGTCTCAGACTGAAGACTGTATATCAGATACCTGCATCATTTGATCTTTAATTGATTTCTATTGGTTTTTAAAAAAAAAAAATCTTGTTAGATCACATGATGTTTGTGGTAAAAGGTGATATTTATTTATTTATCAGTATAATACTCATTTTTTTTCTTATTATTTGTTGGTTTTATGTCATGAAAAACATGATACGTGCAAAATATTATAAGTACATGTCTGAGTATTGTTGATCATTGCATTATAAGTTACATTAACACTGTATTGACTTTTTCTTGTCTATTATATAGATTTTAGGAATTTTTTTCAATTATGTTATTTTCGTTTTTTTTTTTTTTTTTTTTTGGTGGGGGGATTTAATCTTCGTATTAATTGCGTGAAACATTAGCCTACTAACATGCTTATATAGGGCGAAGAAGGAGCTTAGATATTAGTTTCGTATTTCCTTCGTGTTTTAAGTAGCGATTAATAGTGATATCCTTAGTGGATATATATATATATATATATATATTATATATAATATATATATATATATATATATATATATATATATATATATATATATATATATATATATATATATATATATATATATATATTCCATCACATTATACATTGTATCCATAATATTTTATTTTCTCTAAACATTTTTGACAAAGTTTTATATAATATTTTCTATCAGTATTATTCTTAATATGTTATATCGGTCTCTCCATAACCAGGAAATGCGTAGGTATATATATATATATATATATATATATATATATATATATATATATATATATATATATATATATATGTATGTATGTATATTATATATTTTTTTCTTTTTTTCACAGTTTTTTTTTTTTTTTTTTTTTTATGTTGGCAGGTCTCCTTATAGTATTTGCCATGGGTTGGCAGGGTACTCAGGCATCCCCTGTCCTGTTGGTGGATTCAAGTGGTGCCCTTAACACTACATATTTACCCTATGCAGTTTTGGCCGCTCTTGGGTATGGCACTGTGGCCCTGGCTGGTGAGGTTCTTTGACTTGGCTTGCCATGAATTTGTACTTATTTATAAAAATAACTGAAAAAAAGATTATCCTCATTAAGTAATGAAAGTAAAACTTATTAAATATAAATAGGTATACTTGCGGATACTTAAATCATCAATAACCTCTTACAAAATTCTTAGTTTAAATTGCCTTATATCTTACATTTTCTATACATAATATCTTGAGATATCACTAACGATATAATTTCTCTTACTTAACATGTTCTTGAGTTTGTTTGTAGTCCTCTTTACTCTCATAAAACTAAAAATTATATTTAAAATTCCCCAATTCATTGTAAACCTTCGTTGTTTTAATTCATTCTAATTTTCAGGTGTTCATGCATATAACCTCTGGTCTCCAGTTCTCCGAAGTGACTCTCTCAGTTTCACACCTGATGAGGCATTGTAAGTTAATGTCCTGTTGTAATTTTACTACCTTATTATTGTCATTCATTTAGGGGACCACAGTAGCCGAGTGGTATAAGTACTCGATCCAGAGTTGACAGACCCACGATCGAGACCACCTTGGATAGTTAGGAAGGGCCTCATACCATTATTTCCCAACCTCACTCTGTCTGTGTCCAGTCCCATAACGGGAACTAATAGTGCCACATTAAGCGCGAATTATTATAGGAGAGGAAACGGTGCCACTGAAGAGTCCGTCCTGCCTCGTACAACCTCTCCTAACCAACCTAACCTAACCTAGGTTGTGTTAGGTTAGGTTAGGTTAGGCTTGATCAAGTTTGGCTATATAAGGGTATAAAACCAATGAAAGATAACTTAAATTTTAGGATGTAGAAATCACATTCCTTTGACACCGAAAGAAGGTGCTTCCATGGTGCCAGAAATCTAGTCTTTCATATACTTTAATTATTATCTTCCTCTTTGCATAAGAGTAATCTTGCTAGATTAGGATAACAAAGTAAAAGCTCAAGGACACAACACGTAGTTTTATTAAATTCATTTTTACTTCCAGTCTTACTTAAGTATACATCAGTAGCTCACTTTGTGTATAGATGGAGTGGTAGACATGAATGTACAATGGTATTTTATTGTTTTGTAATATTTGTGTGATTTGTCAAATTGTTACATGGAAGATAAGTACTTAAGAATGAAATAGTAAGTCCCACTGATGGCATTTAGAATTTCCTGTCATCACTGCTGACAGTTGCAAATTTGTTTTAAATCGAAATAACTTATGGCACTATGGGTAATCCGACTCTTTCTATCTTTTCATTGGAGCATTGAAACATTGGTCCTGATCTTGAAGGTTCAAGAGTGTCAATTTCTAGCAATATGAGAATATAGGAGAATATATTCTTGAACTATATTTAAAGAATGCTACCACTAAAACCTACTATCCACCAAGGCTCATTTCATGGATATGCTTGGACAAAGGCACTTCTTTGTTGATTCAGAAATGTCATTCTTTCATTGATATGAGGCTTATTTCTAGATTAAAATAGAAGTGAACTACAGTAATTAGGAAGAACCCTTTCTCTGTACTCCTTTATCCACCCTGAATGAACATAAATCATTCTAAAGTGTGGTTTTCTTTAACCTCACTGTGAGGGGAGATCAGTTCAAGGGCCTTTGAAGCTTTACTCTGTTTTATTTGATGTTAATTGAGCATATTTTGCACTGAAACCAGTATTTCTTTCTACTGTTGCGATATATGTTGATTAAAAAATATTGGTCCTATCTGCACTTGCAGTAATCCTCCTAGCAAAGACTCTCTACTGTTGTCTGAGTAACACATCATGAAATCAGTACTTAAATAGATATCAAGCAGGATATTATTTTGCCAATTATGTTACAGAGCCGCCGATAACCGGGTTGTGATGTCTAACTGGCTGCGGAAGAATGTTGGTGACCCTGGAAAATCTCCTGCTCTGGAGGCTGTCAGAAAGGTTGTTTCTCCGTATTGTAAGTACCTGACTAGAGTATTTTTGTCTGATGTACACAAACGCGCATTATGAATAGGATATATTACAATTCATTAACTTGAAGTCAGTAGCTTATTTTCGGCATATATGTGATCCCCGATGACTAGTCTAATGTATATTCTCTTGTTTAGAAATTTTATAAGTTTCAACAGTATGCTGAGAAATAAGTGTAATATCCTTTGAGTGTAAAAATATTGCATTTCATCACATTGCTTTGAGAATGGCCCCATACTATGGTACAGTATGTACCATGTGTTGTATCTGTTTTGCACTGCGCTGAAAATAATTTCCTTTAATGCCATCGAGCATATTCCGAGAACATGAATGAAAATGAATGATAATCTTCCAGAGGATTTTATGATATTTAATCATGGTGACAATCGTAAAACTCTAGATTACTTTTTTGGGGGGTAATGAGCATTCAAAGACCTAAGAAATTCACATATCCTTGCTTCCTTTCCCAGTGCCAAAAAGAAGGACTGATGATGTTCAGTCTAGCCCCCTTCCAGCAGCTCGACCTGGAAGACCATCCAAACAACCCCAATTAAAGGGCAACAATCCAGCTCAATCCAACCGCTGGAGAGCCAATTCACAGACAGCCCGCCTTAGGCAGTCTAAAGTCCCCAAACCATCTAACCTCCGGTTTAGGCCACGCCCTGTAAATAACGTTCCAAGCAAAGTATAGAAATGGTTAGTTTTCTCATTAAAGATCTTCCTGTACGTTGTTGTCTGTAGTTGTTATGCCCCGAGATTGAGTCATATTGTCATTGTTGTGAATAAATGTTGAAAAGGTTGAAAAAGACCGAACATGTATTTGATTACTAGCCGTTTATTGCAAGGTGCTTGTATATTTATTGATAATTGCTAGGCCAAAGCATTATTGAAAACTAATTAGATATTTTTATGACCTCTTGGAGAATTGTTTCATAATTTAGCCAAGACCTTCATTTGGCGACAGGTTATTGTGGGATACAAATATAATTTACTTATTTTTATCAATCTTAAAAAGTCGCCCTCCCCCACTGCCGAGGCCGCGAAACACTCGCCAAGCGGACCCGTCTCACAGGTACTGTGTGGAGATTTGTAGCTCGTGGATTGGTCGGTGCAGCGACTGATTTTTCCTATCTACTTCCAAACTCTGGAACTCTCTTCCTTCTCCTGTCTTTCCTAATTCTTATAACCTGTCTTCCTTCCAAAAACAGATCTATAATAATCTCAGGGCCTAATCCTGCCTTATCTCTAGGTCCTCAGTACTTCGACTATTCTTTCAGCCTGTCCTTTTCGTATTGTGTATCATTACCTCATGTATCTTGTCCCCAGTCATATACTTTTTCTTCATCTTAATGTTTTATCATGCCTGGGCCTTTATTGACGAGGGCAATTTTCTTACCTGTCCAGGTGTCACTCATAAAAAAAAAATATACATTGATCTCTTTATATTAATATCCATCTAAAAGTCAGCTTTATTTGTCACTGAATATCTATAAAATGTGCTGAACCATTTTTTCCCATTTTGCCTTAGGTCAGTGTCTGTACCATATTGCATCCTATAATTTGTTTCATTCACAAGTACAGATTTTACATAGCAGATAAAAGCTGTAAGGTCTTGTTTCCCTTTTAGACCGTCTGTGGTGTAGTTGGTAGCCCCTTGGCATAGTAATTATATGTCCTAGGTTCAAGTCCCGGTCGGGGTAAAAATGATTCATGTTTTCACTTATGGTAATGTGCTTTATATATATATATATATATATATATATATATATATATATATATATATATATATATATATATATATATATATATATATATATATATATATAATGTAGTCACCGTGGCTCAAGCGGTAGCGTCCGCGACTTTGAGGCGTCAGGTAGAGGGTTTGCGCCCCGCCACAGTCTGAAGTTAGCAAGGGCATGCACTCAGGGTAACGATTACAACTGCCAAAACAAGTCCTCCGCAAGAAGGCGGCCGTCCTAGCCCTTGGTTGAAAAGGGAGTCCATGACGTAAAAAAAAAAAAAATATATATATATATATATATATATATATATATATATATATATATATATATATATATATATATATATATATATTATATATATATATATATATATATATATATATATATATATATATATATATATATATATATATATATACACGAGAGAGGAGAGAACTTCTTAACCAGTTGCTACTAAAATATTAATAATAATAATAATAATAACTAGCATTTCTAATAAAGAGCAAACACTGACCTATGTTTTACCTGTGCTTCATTTACTCAAGATAAGGGGAATATGGATTAAATTTCACACAGGTGCTTAAGCAGTTTTTATTATGAAATTACAGCATTCATTCATGCAAAACTATGACTTGTCTCTGCCTATATTACATGTAAGTGAATAGCTTTACTTCAGCAAAGCATATGGCATATTTTAGTTTCAATTGACATCTGCATAATTAAAACTACTACACTGTTTTGTTGTTGTCAACAGGCTTTTCGTATTAATTCTTTTAAATATTTCGCTTACACATTTATCTTTATAAAGGTATTTACTCACATTTTTTCAAGTGAATTAAAAAATGCAGCTTAGTAATGACAATTTAAAATAATACTTTACTCAAATATTCCCTTGGCTATTAACATGATATATACAAGGGAGTGCAAAAAAACCTGGTTGCTTTCACTGGAACAGAATTTTTCAAGTACTGTACTCTCAACTTTGACATTTCTGAATAGTTGTCATAATGGTTTGGACAACCAGATAGGAAAAGGAAACAAAAATATTACAGATATGGGTAGCTTTCATTCCTGAAGGATGTTGAAAAATTGTTCATTATAATTTTATTTTTTCAATTAAAAGAAATACTTGCTCACTGAAAAGTATTCAAACCCTCTTACAGAGTGAAAGCTACAAGACAATACAGACAAGTACAAATTAATACAAATATTTTATTACATTCTCAATACTTGGATAAAACTTCCAAGAAAATTAATTCCTGGAATCCCAGGCATTCACTTCGGTATAAAAAATTAACTTTAAAAGACATACTATAAATTTGTAGGCTTTTGTGAAGTCCTCAAAAAAATTATTCTCATTTGTAGGCAAATTGATCTGTGGCAATGCCAAAATCAGAGCTTTATCGTAATTACCCTGCATTTTCTTTATCTTAATACTCCTTTAATATAGTAAATGCACAGACTTTTCATATGGAATAATAATAAAAGGGTTAATCTGGCAGGCTTGTAGTGGAAGAATAATTATTGGCATTGTATTCTCTGTTATAAAAAGTAGCCCCATGGCTGGGTTGGTAGCATGTGCAACTTTGATTCGTCAGGTCATTGCTTAGAGACCTGCCATGGTCTGAGGTAAGAAAGGGCATTCACTCAGGATAAAGATTGCACTACAAAACCCAAAGTTCTTCAATAGAAGGCACCGTTCTAACCCTTGAGGGAAAGGGAGTTTGTGACGTAAAACCGGATCAGTCTTTGTTATAAATGGTGACTGAATGGGATAGTAATACCTGAAGGTGGATGCATGGAGACTAAAGTTGACTTTCTACTTTTGGAATAATCACTGTAGGATATATTGTGCATTTACAACTTTTAAAACAGCCTCTCTGATGTATTCATATAACCAAATATCTCAATCCAAGTCTCAGAATGTTTGAAAGCTGAGCTATTTGGTATATTTTCTGATTATTCCATATTCATATTTTCATTATTATTACTTCCACAAGCAGAGACAATCCTCTGAGTGAAAAAGAACAACATAAAAAGTACCAATTATTTTTGGAATCAATAGGGGTAGTTTAAAATTCAAGGGTACACAAGACTGCAGACACATTAACCAGGGATAAAATATAGAGTATCTTCTTAAGTCCACTTCAGTGGCACTAAAGTATCTCTCAGAATATATAAACTTTTGGATAATTATACAAAAATATTGTGTTCTGTCTTGATGTAATCAAGTTACCTGTGTCATAGGATCAAGTAAAGGAATCAGATTTCTGTTAAAACTCACAGTACATTCTTAGGCTTAGCTCTAGCATAAATATTGCTGATGCAATTTGATGCTGCTACAGACATTTTGAGGAGAGTATATTAAATTTCAGAGCCAGTGGTGGGAGCGATTTTTGTTAGTGACAGTAATCAAAGGGATTTTTAAATAACATCACTGTCTACTGTCACTGACAGACAGAAATTAATCTGCTATTACCAGAATACAAGTGTAGAAATAACCATGTATTAATTTAACAAGTAAATAAGAATATGACAATTACTCTATCATAGATGTAGCAGACAGAATTATAAATGTAACACAAGTTTTAACATCTGATAAGTTTTTATTTTTGCAAGTGCAAAGGCCTTCCTCTTCCTGAACACAGTACAGTGCATACTGCAGAATGTGAGTCATATGTTACGTACCGAAGATTATCATATTCATACGTCTGTATAATAATAGCACAGTTGACAATCTTAAGGCATATTTCTTGGTTGTTTACAAGTATATGTAGAAAGACGTGGTACAGTATTTTTGAAAAAAATATTATATTTTTGAAATTTACTTTGACATTCAAGGCATTCTGTTTAGGACTTCAATTACTTCTTAGACATGTCTCAGATAATCATACTTTGGTCCAATATGTCATCTAAGCATAAATATACAATTCTCACTGTTAGATTAAGCTCAGCCATCACAAAAACTAAATTTTTCCTGAATACAATTTCCCTTATAGGCGGCAAGAGTATATTTCCCCAGTTTGATTGTCATATCTCATAGCTGCTCTTACATTCTTGATAGTATTTGAATGAAATTGAGATAATTTTTCAAAGAGACCTGCATAATGACACAGGAGATTAGGAATAGCAATGATAATTTTAGAATTCTTAGGATATATGCATAAGAGATAAACAACAGTTTAATATTAAGAGATAAACGAGTATGTATTATTATGCTGTCCGCACAAGGGACACTTTTAGTGGAAAATGGGCCAGCCACTTCGTACCCACTCTTTTAGTGCCGTCCACTTTTTGTGGTTCGTCTGCGGTGTAAACACACGTGTTCAATATTTTTTTGTAGTTGGCCACTTAATGACCAACCACTTTCCACTAAAAGTGTCCTGTTTGCAGGCAGCCTTACATTTCCTGATTACTAAATGCACAAAAAGATTAATTTGGTTTATAACCTTACGTTCTGATTTAATCTTAAGGGCAGCATAAGTGAACACATTCAATAACTTGAAATAAGTAAGTTACAGTCAGGAAATATTCCAGATACATTTTCTTTACCTGTGTAATGGCTCAACGCCATTTTGAAGCAAACAATGCATTCAACTACATACAATAATATACAGTATTACAAGGTCAGCTCAGATACAGGACAAATTATAAATACAGTGGTCTGCATTCACTTATCAATAGACTCGCTCTCCTAAATAATTACAAAAAATTAAGTAAACCCAACATGATCAAAGGAAAATTAAATTTCATTATTTCTTTAACACGGAGAACGAATGCTTACACAGTATAGAGAGGTTAATATTCTTCTTAGGAATTCTAAAATGCTATTAATCATCACAAAATCTCACAAATTTATATCAAATCTGCTTTAAAAGAAATTTAGTGAACATAAACATTTCATCCAGTATTGGTACATAATGAATATTCAACTCATCTTCATATCTTTCTCTCTCTCTAAAGTGCAAGATACTGTCAATGTCAGGTTAGGTATTTATCTGAACAAGAACGACAGGCATTATCAAAACTTTCTTTCGTCTGTACATTTTGGGAGAAACAATAAGTTTTTATTTGACTACAATTGTTTTAAACGATGAAATACATGTGCTCGATCAACTAATAAAGATTTGACAGAGTCACTCTGATACAAGGTTAAGAAACCTTAAAACCTGAAGCGTACTGGTACTGCACCTATGAGGGATTATCTCTGCATGTTGCAAGAGAAAATAAACTGGAAAAAGACTACTAAGGGTTGGTGTTATGTTTAAACTATATCCTAAAAATATAAATCATAGCTTTATATCTATATACAGTTGTCCCTCGTCTTACATGGTTTTCAAAAGTGTAGTTTTAAATAAACATGGCTGGAAAATATATTAAAATTTTCTAAATATTTTCCCTCTCATAAAATACATTATAACAACTACAGTACTGTTTGTACACAAAATTTTGTTGTATTAGGCAAAGTTAAAGTACAGTAATCAAAGCACAATTCACAGTTAGGAGGTTGGGAATAGAGTATATGCTAAGCAGAGACACATTTATAAGAGGGTTTTGACTATAGGCAATTTCTGACTTACAGTGGAAATGGTGGGACCAATCAAGAGCATAAGATGAGAGACATCTGTACATTGCACGTTGCAAGAAGTAAGCACTCCCGTGTTTGCCATAAAACAATTGGTACATGAACTAAGTGTCCAATGGGATGGAAATGTATTACTGCATTATCACTTTGTTATGGTTATGGCCATTCTACTAGCTCCTGAAAGTAGAGCCAAGAAATTTGCCTATACACAAATGTGTGCTCATTATCTTAAACAGTTCACAAAACAGCAAGCAATTATACATATTCAAATGTCTTTGACAATCTTGTCTGTTCACAAAATATTGTTAAATCAGGCTTAAACAGTGAATAGTGGTTGCATTTTCTGGTTTGAATATAAAAAATACAAAATACCATTGAAAAAATTCCACATTGCTGAAAGAAAATCATATTTGCAAATACAACCTATACTCCCATATCAAATTACACTTATGAATAGATATAATTCAATTAAAACTGTCTATTAATGACTGGAGTACCTGTATCTGAATTCAATCTTTGTACATATAAAACATGTGTCTTCATGTTAAAAAGTTTAGGACTTAAAGAAACCATATCTAACGAGGCACAAGTCACACTGTAGAATTGGTGATTATACACCATGTATTTTTATAAATCACAACTGGGATGGTTAATGATACTCTGTATACAAGGATGTGAATTTAGAGAGCGAACAGTCTTGTATCTGGTACAACACAGCAACACACAGCATACAGCAGTCAGGTCATAATTCCATTCTGTAATAATGGAAACAAAAAATATTGCATGCTTTTGGAAATTTTATATTCCTCTTCAGCATGCTTACAATGGCAAATAAAAACTATACAAGTATCTGAATTTATGGAGAGGTTATAGTCTTCAGTCTAGTATAACACAGCAACTTTTATAAGTTACACAATAAAACTATTGTAATTTCAGGACACAAAAAAATAACGCCATAAAACTTGAACATTCCCATTACTCTTCAGCAACATCATATTACAAATTATTTCCAAGATGTTGCAGAGTTTAACTCACTGAGTAGTTTTAATTAGTGGCTCCCACCTACATTGGTACAGGGAACTACTATTTCTGTTGTCTTCAATGCAAATCGTTACATTATACAATTTCAAACGTTCTCCCACTGCTACGACACCATATTTTACATTAAAAAAACTATAATTAAATAAATTAAAATATGTAAAAGACTGGAGAACATATAAGTGACTTTCTTTGTTAGTATAATGAGGTTAGATCTAGGTAAATTACGTCATGAGGTACAAATTCCTTTAACACAGCCTTATTTCAATCGAGATGGGTTCATATATCCAAACTATTGTTGCTATAAGATCAAGAACAACCACCACCAACTGATTTACTAGACATGGCTTAAGTACCACTGAAATAACTACTGACTGCTTTGCAGCTCTATCTGAGAAACTCTGACATGGGACATGACGTATAAAGCTGAAGAAAGATTTTATCCTAAGCATGTCAATTAGTAACAGTTTGGAGGCTTAATGGGCCGACTGTCTTATGAATTCTTTGGGGAACATACTTGATGGCTAAAAACATGTTAAAAGCAAGTACTTTACAAATATCATAATTAGTAATGTTAAGTCTTTAAATATCGGAAAAATTACATATGAGACTTGTATAGTACTAGTAATATTTAAAAGATAACTAAAAACTATGTAAACAGTTAATTGTGTTTTATAATGTATAAAGCATCTGGATAAAATGCAAGTTGACAACTTATCATAAGCTTTGAGACCAAATCAAGAGTAACATCAAAGGCTCTCAACAAGGTCTCTCAACATACAGTAAAAAAACTTACACGGTTTAGACATTCACACCAAAAATCTCATTCGGTGTGGACGGTCGTACCAGAACATATTTAAAATAGAGAACAAAAACTGCTGGATACTCCTCCTTTCCTTCACGTTAAGAATATTGCAAAGTTTTCACCATTACCTAAAAAGTAAAAGTGGAAATGAAAATAAGTACAATGCTGATAGTGCTCTCAAAATTTTGTGTTTAAAACAAACAAAAGCTTTCATTTGTTTACACAACAATCCTCTTCATCCTAAATTTGATCTGCTTCTGGAAGACTATTGAGTAAACAACTTGAAAATTCTATTTGTTTTAAATGCACCATAACGTATTAAGGACACTGAGACCATCGTGACCATTTTAACTTCCATCAAGAATATTTGTCAGATGTACCGAAATTCTAGAATCATTATGTAAAGCAGTACCAGTAATGTTGAGAGGATTGGCTTAGACCAAAGATTAAACCTTATTCACAATTTGAGCTGACTTGGCTGCGGCAGTACATTGAGATATCCTAAAATAGTACATACACACATGCAGACATACAAACATACATACATAGCACTGGACTTACAGCAAGGTGAATATAATGACACTAATCTCTTTCTCTAAGCTATGATCAGTAACACATCAAACATCTATGCTCTGTTTTTCACTGACTACAGTATTTCCTTTTTCTCTACGTTGAACAGAGCCATAATAAGA
>JAXCGZ010006440.1:0-17500 GCA_037179515.1 Halocaridina rubra
ACCATAAGAAGAGCGTAGAGAACACGTTAATGCGTAATAGCGATGAAGCAACTATAATCATTATTGCATCTCTTCACAAGGTTTTTTTCCTTTTGCTCTCTACTCGAGACTGGAATTTTATTTTATACAGTATAATAATGAGGAACTTTTGATGTAGTGTTATATTATTTTGCTCGTTATTTTGACAACTTTCTATTCAAAGTATTAAAGTTGAAAGTATAGTAAGCAAGAAACATTTGCACAAAATTATATTTACATTTGTTGTTAGTAATTTTTCATATAGGGGGACCCTTAACTATATTTGAGTTATTGAGAACAATAGAGAGACTAATTGGAAGTGCTAATGATGTTCCATAAATACTTAATTATAATAGTATGCATCATATGAAATTGGATATTGTTGCTTTACGATAAATCTTCCGTCCTATGTACTATAGGATGGAGCTTGAATATCTGATGAGCCTAAATTGGAATGGAATAAAATTATACGTGAATGGCTAAAGGATTGCTAAAGTGTCAGTGAGAATACTTAAAAAAAAAATAACCAGGAAAATAAATAATCTGAAACATTAATGCAAAGTGAAAATTTTCATGTGCCCTGTGGTGGCGGGCACAACATCAAAGAATAACCCCAACGTATTCCCTGCGTGTCGTAAGAGGCGACTAAAAGTGGACAGGGCGAGGGAGCTGGGAATCCCTCCCTTATAATAACTTCCTGCAAGAGGTCAAAGAAGATGGAGAGTAAAGGGGAGAGTAACTTCTCCCCAATCTCTAGTTTTGGGGTGTCTAAATGTGCGTGGTTGTAGTACGATAGAGAGCAAAAGATGTGAGATTGGCTATATGTTTGGTAGGATGAGGATGGATGTATTGCCATTGTTTGAGACGAAGATGAAAGGAAAAGGAGAAGTGATATTTGGTGAGGTGACAGGTAGGGTGTCTGGGGTTGAAAGGGGGAGAGCGAAAGAAGGTGTGGCATTATTGCTGAGTTAATGGATGGTAAATAAGCCAGTGGAATGGAAAGAAGTGTCATTTAGGATGATGTGGGTGAGGGTTAGGATGGGTAGGGAATGTTGGGCTTTTGTTAGTGCGTATGAGCCAGAATGTGAGAGAAGTGAGGAAGAGCGGGATGAATTCTAGAATGAATTAACTAGGTGTGTGGATGGTCTGAGTAGAAGGAACCATGTAGTTGTTTCGGGTGACTTGAAAGCCAGAGTGGGTGATGGAGAGGTAGAAGGTGTTGTAGGAAAGTATGGGGTACCAGGTGGGAATGTGAGTAGCGAGAGACTGTTATATATAGATATATGTGTGGAACAAGAGTTGGTGATAGGTAATATTTTTTCAATAGAAGTTAATTAATAAGTATACATGGGTGAGAGTGGCAAATGGAAGAGTGAAAGAAAGAGCATTGATGGATTATGTGTTGGTAGCAAAGAGCATGATTGGTAGAGTGAGAGATGTGAATACATTAGGGGTGTGGTGCTGGGATGTCTGATCATTTTTTTTGTTGAAGCAAAAGTGGTAGTAGCAAAAGAGTGGGGAAATAGAGTGGTGAAGGTGGAAGAGTTGAAAAAGCCAGAGAAGAGACAGGAATATCAGGACAGGTTGAAAGTGACATATGACAGGGTGAAAGAAAGAGAAGTTGGGGAGTTAGAGGAGGAATGAGGATTGATGAAAGAAGGTTTTGTCTGACATGCAAGTGATGTGTGTGGGAAGAGGTTTGCTGGAGGTGGCATGAGGAGGGGCAGCAAGTGGTGGAATGAAGGGCGAGAATGAAGGTGGAAGAGAAAAAGAGAGATTTTGAGGAATGGCTGCAGTGTAACAGTAGTGAGAAGTATGAAAGATATAAGGAGAAAAATGTGAAAACCAAGCTGAAGGTAGAGGAAGAGAAGAGGTTGGCAAATGTTAGGTGGGGACAGAAGTTTAGTAGATCATATGAGGAGAATAAAAAGAAGTTTTGGAAAGAAGTGAAGAGAGTAAGGAAGGGTGGATCAAGGATGGAAGAAACAGTGAAAGATATGAATGGACAGATGTTAAGAGGGAACAATGCAAGGGAAAGATGGGCAGAATATTTTGAGTGCTTGCTGAATGTTGAGGAAGATAGAGAGGCAGCTATAGTGGCAGTGCGGGGTGTTCATGTGCCAGTAATGGGAGATGAAAATGAGAGAGGGATTACAAGAGAGGACGTGAAATGGGCATTGGATGAAACGGAAGCAGGTAAAGCACCTGGAATGGATGGTGTGAGAGCAGAGATGTTGAAGGAAGGTGGTGTGACTGTATTAGATTGGTTAGTGAGAGTGTTTAATATATGCTTTATGTTTTTAATGGTGCCAGTGGAATGGGTGATTGCTTGTATAGTGCCCCTATACAAAGTTAAGGGAGATGTGTATGAATGCAGTAATTTTAGGGGTATAAGTTTGTTGAGTGTGGTGGGAAAAGTGTATGGTAGGATACTGATTGATAGAATTAAGGAGAAGACTGAAAATGTGATCGCAGAAGTACAGAATGGTTTTAGGAGAGGTAGAGATTGTATATATCAAATTTTCATAGTCAGCAGTTATGTGAGAAATATTTTGCAAAGGGAAAGGATGTGTATTTTTCATTTTTGGATCTAGAGAAAGTGTATGATAGAGTTGATAGAAAGGCAATGTGGATGTTTTGAGGTTATATGGACTTGATGGTAGGCTGTTGCAAGCAGTGAAGAGTTTGTATGAGGGCAGTAGAGCTTGTGTTAGGGTAGGGAATGAAGTGAGTGAGTGGTTTCCAGTGAGTGTGGGACTGAGACAGGGATGTGTGATGTAACCATGGCTGTTCAATTTGTATATTGATGGAGTCGTAAGAGAGGTGAAATGCGTGGTCAAGGTTTAAGAATGGTAGATGGGGATGATAATGAGTGGGAGCTGAATCAGTTGCTGTTTGCAGATAATACTGTGTTGGTGGCAGATTCAGAGGAAAAGCTGCGTCAGTTAGTGTCAGAACTTGGAATGGTGTGTGAGTAAAGGAAGTTGCGAGTGAATGTGGGAAAGAGTAAGGTTATGAGATGTACAAGAAATGAGGATGGTGCTGGATTGAATGTTATGTTGAATGGAGAGACACTTGAGGAAGTTGATCAGTTTAAGTATTTAGGCTCGGTTAAAGCTGAAAATGGTGGAGTGGAAGCAGATGTGTGTCACATAGTGAATGAAGTATACAAAGTGTTGGGTGCGTTGAAAGGAGTGATGAAGAATAGAGGGTTAAAAATGAATGTTAAGAAAGTTTTGTATGAGAAATTGGTTGTGCCAACTGTGATGTATGGATCGGAGTTATGGGGTATGAAAATAAGTGAGAGATGGAGACTAAATGTGTATGAGATGAAATGCTTGAGTAGTATGATTGGTGTATCTCTGTTGGATAGGGTTAGGAATGAAGTGGTGAGAGCAAGAATGGGTGTGAGGAGAGAATTTGCAGCCAGAGTAGATATGAATGTTCTGAGATGGTTTGGCCATGCGGAGAGGATGGATGATGAATGACTGCTGAAAAAGGTGATGAATGCGAGAGTTGATGGGTTAAATGCTAGATTGAGGCCTAGGTTTGGGTGGATGGATGGAGTAAGGAGAGCCCTGAATGATAGGAAGATAGATGTGAGGGAAGCAAGTGAGCGTGCTAGGAATAGGAATGAGTGGCGAGCAATTGTGATGCAGCTCTGATGGTCATCTGCTGTTATACAGGGCTGCATCTTACAGAGGTAGCACTGTAGTAGGGGCAGAAGGGGAGTTGGCATTATGAAGCAACACAGGTTGTGGAAGAGCCGGGAGGATGGGCTGTGGCACTCCAGCAATGCCATCTGAATGGTCGCTAGCTCCCTCATCATTGCCCATAGAGGAAAGTGATCCCCTTATTGTTTCTTTTTTGATGTCTTCTACCCCCCAGAATGGGGGAAAATGCCAAGGAAAATATCCATTTACCTTGGCAACAAAGAACAAGCAAAATAACACAGCATGTGATTACACTTCATTCTTCTAGCAGTGACATGGGATTTGGCTAATGGATTGGATGGTACTGCTCGAGTGCCACATCCCATTCTCCCCCCTCTTCCACAACTTACGTCTCTTCATACTACCAAATCCCCTACTACCTTGTATATATATATATATATATATATATATATATATATATATATATATATATATATATATATATATATATATATATATATATATATATCAAAAGAATATAGTATCTCACATCAAAAGATCCAATTATCTTATGTAGTTATCAAGAAAATTGATAGGTATGAACCTTGATCTCATATATATATATAATATATATATATATATATATATATATATATATATATATATATATATATATATATATATATATATATATATATATATATATATATATATATATATATATATATATATATATATGAATAATATTTTACCCCTGACTGGGACTCAAACATAAGACTCATAATTACTATGCTAAGGCGCTAACAACTACACCACTGAAACGCCTTGGCATAGTAATTATGTGTCTTTGGTTCGAGTCTCGTTCAGGGGTAAAATATGATTCACGGTTTCACTTATGGTAATGTGTTTATTTTATTATTGTTAATACACATATAACTGCGATTCGAATTAAATGCAAAAATGAAACCACGAGTGAGGTTAGGGAAAGCTGTAATATGAACAAAAAGGCAGTCAGATGAAATGTGTTCATACCTATTATAACAGTTAAGATGTAAGGTTTGTTCCTCTTTTAGAGCTTCAGTGGTGTAGTTGATAGTGCTTTGGCATAGTAATTATGTGTCTTAGGTTCGAGTCCCGGTCAAGGGTAAAATATGATTAATCTTTTTAAATATGGTAATGTGTATACTTGATTATTGTTAATACCCATATAGCTGAGATTCGAATTAAATGCAAAAAGCGAAGTCATGAATGAGGTTGGGAGAAGCTTTAATATGAATAAAAAGCGATTGAATTGAATGTGTTCTTTCCTAATAGAGCAGGGAAGCTGTAAGGTTTGTTTCTCATTTAGACCTTCATTGGTGTACTTGATAGCGCCTTGGCATAGTAATTATGTGTCTTATGTTCGAGTTCCGGTCAGGGATAAAATATGATTCATTTTTTCACATATGGTAATATGTTTATTTGATTAATCATATATATATATATATATATATATATATATATATATATATATATATATATATATATATATATATATATATATATATATGCTTGTCATATTAGGATAATTTATCTAAGCTGTCATATAAATAATATTTTTCTCATATGCTTAATTTGAATACTGATCAGATATTAATAAACATAATTGTATGAGGATGCTCTTTTAGTTGGTCATATTTTATTGGCTTATTTAGAGAGAGAGAGAGAGAGAGAGAGAGAGAGAGAGAGGAGAGAGAGAGAGAGAGAGAGAGAGAGAGAGAGAGAGAGAGAGAGAGAGAGAGAGAGAGAGAGAGAGAGAGAGAGAGAGAGAGAGAGAGAGAGTTTGTTTTCAGAATAAGAGACTATAATAATTTACTTACTTTCTGAGACTCAGCGACGCTAGGTATTGAATTATCTATTTGGATGAATGAAGAATGTTGGGGAGCTAATTCATTACTGGCTGTCTTGAATATCCCGTAATGATCCCCTCTATTTAATGGATTTTAGAAATAGTATATAATCTATAGTTATAATATTTTTGTATTTATTTCATTTTCAGAGTTATCAAAATAAATTTATATTGTTTAGTGACTTGCATTACCCCACCCACGAAAAAAGAGAAGAAAAAAGCATTTTTCGTTGGATGCTGATATCGTAGTTGCTTGACCAAATATGGTTTGGATTATTTTCAAGATTATCTAATATAAACTTGACCAAGAAGAACTTTCTCCATCTTAGAGACTACATGCTATTATATCTTCTTGAAACATTTTCCTTCCTCTGGTCTTACGTGTAGTGACTGTGTACGTGAATGAAAAAAGAACTTTAAAATATATGTAAGCATTATTATTCGTACTCTGTATATATATCATGTTTATGATACACTTAACCCTAATGGGGGAGGGAGGCCATTGAGGTGCTTGACAGGAGAGTTATGAGAGTACCTACATTCCTTACAACATCCTTGCAAGGCTAGTAATGGCCGAGGAACGTCAGGTAGGACAAATTTTTGAATGCTCAGATTTATGTACAACTGCGTCTCGGTAAAATATAATTATGACATAAACCAGCGTTAAGTTTTTGCATGTTAATTAACTGGAGCTGAATAGACATTTATTTCTATATTAATTCATTTGAGAGTATTGCATGTGCGTGAATATTTTTAAAGCTAGAAAGCATATTGCATCAGCAATTCTACTCTTACAAAGTATGTAAAAGTGGCCCTGAAAATTTTAACTTAGTCAAAAGATTAATTCTATTTATAAATAGCAATTCGTTCACATATTAATTCATTTAATATAGTGAATATTATTAAAGCTTAGGCGTATACACTCACCAGTTTCAGTTCTTGATGTGTATATAAACGTTACCTGAAACATTTAATTTTTATTATTACTGTTGTAATTATAAAGAATTATTTCAACAGTAAAGCGTATTTTTTTTTTATTTTAGAGCTTACCTTACTAGTAAAAAGCAGTACAACATTGATGCCTATTATTTCTTCAATGTAAACTAAAATATGAAAAATTCTTATATAATGCGAGAGTTGTCAAGAACTGCCATAAAAGTCACATTCATTACTTTGTCATCCGTATTGAACAAAAACATTTCAATGCAGGGGTCTTTTGTTTTCGTGATTTTTTTTTTTATAAGATAAAGTAGGAATTAATGTTTTTAAGGGGTAGAATGCGCATTATTCACACACACACACACACACACACACACACACACACACACACACACACACACACACACACACACACACACACACACACACACACACACACACACACACACACACACACACACACACACAGTGGTAATCTCAGGCATAAGTGAATCCCAGGAGCCAACATGGCAGGGGAGACTTGAAGAAAATAAAGCTAGGGTTGTAGACCTGATAAGAAAGCTTGGAGTAGTATGTGGTCCTGAGGATATTGTAAACATACACCAACTAGGTAAATATTCGAGGGAAGGAAAGCCGAGACCAACAAAAGTAACCTTTGAGAGAGGGGAGACATGTAGGGAAATATTGTTGAGAAAAAAAAGTCTAAAAGACCTTCAAGAATGCAAAGAAGTGTTCATTAGACGATACAGAACACAGGAAGAGATGGGAAAGATCAAAAACTTGTTGCAAGAGGCAAGAAGGTTAAATGATGAAAGAAATGAAGAAAAGAAGAAAAATTTTCGTTACAGAATACTTCCAGACAAAGGGGAGATAAAGAAGATAATGACAGAAGATCAGGGGATGGGGCCTCATTAAGATTGTTATACACAAATGCTGATGGATTAGCTGGTAAGGCAGTAGAATTAAAAGATAGGATTCACAACAGTAAGGCAGATATAGTAGTAATTACAGAGACTAAGTTGAGTGAGGACATAAACAGTGTCACAGTTTTTCCTAAGGGCTTCAGAATACTAAGGGTCGAAAGATCTGAGAGGACTGGTGGAGGGATTGCACTGCTCATAAGTGAGAGGATTCAAGTTGAAGAAATAAACTTGGCTATAGAAAGTGAGTTCAGGGAATTTCTTGTTGCTCGCATAAATACTGGGTCAGAGAGCATTATAATAACTGTTGTATACAACCCACCAAGGAACCAAAATAGGCTTGAAATTTATGAGGAAAGTCATATGGGTACGATTGAAGTCATAAACTCAGTTGTTAACATGGCGCGTGAGAAAAAATGTAGGATTTTGATTATGGGAGACTTTAATCATAAAGAGATAGATTGGATAAATCTTGACCCACACAGTGGTGAGGACTCCTTTGGGGCAAGATTCCTAGATTGCGTACAAGGGAATTTCCTACACCAACATGTAATGGAACCAACAAGAGCCAGGGGTGGGGATGAGCCATCACTACTTGATCTGGTGTTCACAGATAATGTGTTGGATATTGAAAATATTGAGTATGAACCACCAATTGGAAAGAGTGACCACTGTGTGTTGTTGATGGAGCATATCATTGAAGACATTCTTCCTGAGAGTAGAGGCACTGAGGACATGAGAAGGAACTATCAGAAAGGAGATTACATCAAAATGAATGAGCTTTTTGCAGTTATTGACTGGAGAACCTTATTTTACAACAAATCTGTACAAGAAATGTATGACATCTTTTGTGAGAAATATGGGAAGATAGTAGATTGCTGCATACCTGTCACCAAAGTAGGTGTAATTCATGCCAGAGAGAAATGGTTCGATAATGGGTGTAAAAGAGCTAAGGAGTGGAGAGACAAATGCTGGAAAAGGTATAGGAGGAGAAAAAACATAAATGCCTGGCAAACCTACAAAAGAGCAAGAAATGACTACCTAAGTAAAAGGAGAGAGGCAGAGAAAGATTATGAGAGGGACATCACCAGGAAGGCTAAAGAAAATCCCAAGCTATTCCACAGCTTTATCAGAGGAAAACTGAAGGTAAAAGAACAGGTTTTAAGGCTAAAGAGAGCGGATGGAAGCATCACTGAGACGGACGAAGAGATCTGCAAAAAATTGAACAAGGAGTTTCAGTCAGTATTTACAGTAGAAACAACCCCACCCCCTCAGATTGCAGTGATAGAAGCTCAAGGGCCGGTATTAGAGAACATCAACCTTACAGCCACAGAGGTATGCAAAGCGCTGATGGATTTAGATGTTCATAAAGCTACAGGTCCTGATGACATATCCCCTCATGTGCTTAAAAAATGCGCAAACACAATATCAGTGGCACTAAGTATCATATTTAAGGAGTCATTGGAGTCGGGGGAGATTCCAAGATGCTGGAAACAAGCAAATGTGATACCTATCTTCAAAAAGGGAAGGAGGGATACGGCTCTGAACTATAGACCAGTTTCCTTGACCAGCATAGTTTGCAAACTTATGGAGAAACTACTAAGGAAACATATCTCTCTTCACTTGGAATCCTTCAACTTTTTGTCAGTGAGGCAACATGGCTTCAGAGAAGGAAGATCAACAGTAACAAACTTATTAGAATTTTATGATGAGGTAAGCTAAATCTTACAGGAAAGAGAGGGCTGGGCAGATTGCATATTCCTAGACTTCCAGAAAGCGTTTGACACTGTTCCACATGGGAGACTTATTAAGAAGCTGCAATCAATGGCTAGAATAGGTGGAAATGTCTTGGAATGGATAAAAACTTACTTAGAAGGAAGGGAACAGAGGGTTAGAGTAAGACACTCAGTGTCTGAATGGAGAAGAGTTAGTAGTGGAGTCCCACAGGGTTCAGTTTTAGGGCCACTTTTGTTCCTTGTATATGTAAATGACCTACCAGAGTCTGCAAATTCATTCATGAATATGTTTGCAGATGATGCAAAGATTGTGAAGAAAGTAAAAAACGAGAACAATGGTAGAGAACTTCAGGAGGATCTAAATAATCTGCATGAGTGGTCAGAAAAGTGGCTAATGAAATTCAATACCTCAAAATGTAAGGTAATGAGAATGGGTACAAGTGCAAGAAGGCCCAAGCTTGACTACTCGGTGGCTGGAGTACAACTTCAAGAGACAGAAAATGAGAGAGATCTAGGAGTAAACATACTGGCAGATTTGTCTCCAGAAATACATATAAATGGCGTAGTAAGGGCAGCATATGCATTCTTATCAAATGTAAGGGTAGCCTTCAGGCACATGGACAAGGAAATGTTCAGAAATATTTATGTAACCTATGTGAGGCCAAAACTCGAATATGCAGCCCCCTTTTGGAATCCGCACTTGAAAAAGCACATAGCTAAGCTTGAAAAAGTTCAAAGACATGCCACGAAACTGGTGGCAGAAATACGCAATCTCGGTTATGATGAGAGGCTGAGGGAATTAGACTTGCCATCACTCGAAGCTAGAAGAGTAAGGGGAGATATGGTGACAGTCTTTAAATTCCTTCATGGTTATGATAGAGTGGATAGGGATCGATATTTCGATATGGCTGGCTCTAGAACTAGAGGTCATAGTTTGAAGCTTCGGAAGAAAACTTGTTTGCAGGATGTAAGGAAATACTTTTTCAGTGTAAGAGTAGTTGATAATTGGAATTCGCTAAGCGAGGAGGTAGTTAATGCTACCTCAATCCATAGTTTTAAGGACAGGTATGATAAGTATCACTAAGTCTAAAAATGGAACCGATCAGGAGACGGGAAGATACGAGCTTTGGGCTCTTTCCCGTAAACACAATTAGGTAATCACAATTAGGTAATCACACACACACACGCACGCACGCACGCACGCACGCACGTACGCACGCACGCACGCACGCACGTACGCACGCACGCACGCACGCACGCACGCACGCACGCACACACACACACACACACACACACACACACACACACACACACACACACACATGGACAAGGAAATGTTCAGAAATATTTATGTAACTTATGTGAGGCCAAAACTCGAATATGCAGCCCCCTTTTGGAATCCGCACTTGAAAAAGCACATAGCTAAGCTTGAAAAAGTTCAAAGACATGCCACGAAACTGGTGCCAGAAATACGCAATCTCGGTTATGATGAGAGGCTGAGGGAATTAGACTTGCCATCACTCGAAGCTAGAAGAGTGAGAGGGGATATGGTGACAGTCTTTAAATTCCTTCATGGTTATGATAGAGTGGATAGGGATCGATATTTCGATATGGCTGGCTCTAGAACTAGAGGTCATAGTTTGAAGCTTCGTAAGAAAACTTCTTTGCAGGATGTAAGGAAATACTTTTTCAGTGTAAGAGTAGTTGATAATTGGAATTGGCTAAGCGAGGAGGTAGTTAATGCTATCTCAATCCATAGTTTTAAGGACAGGTACGATAAGTATGACTAAGTCTAAAATGGAACCGATCAGGAGACGGGAAGATACGATCTTTGGGCTCTTTCCCGTAAACACAATTAGGTAATCACAATTAGGTCATCACACAACTTCAAGAGACAGAAAATGAGAGAGATCTAGGAGTAAACATACTGGCAGATTTGTCTCCAGAAATACATATAAATGGCATAGTAAGGGCAGCATATGCATTCTTATCAAATGTAAGGGTAGCCTTCAGGCACATGGACAAGGAAATGTTCAGAAATATTTATGTAACCTATGTGAGGCCAAAACTCGAATATGCAGCCCCCTTTTGGAATCCGCGCTTGAAAAAGCACATAGCTAAGCTTGAAAAAGTTCAAAGACATGCCACGAAACTGGTGCCAGAAATATGCAATCTCAGTTATGATGAGAGGCTGAGGGAATTAGACTTACCATCACTCGAAGCTAGAAGAGTGAGAGGGGATATGGTGACAGTCTTTAAATTCCTTCATGGTTATGATAGAGTGGATAGGGATCGATATTTTGATATGGCTGGCTCTAGAACTAGAGGTCATAGTTTGAAGCTTCGTAAGAAAACTTCTTTGCAGGATGTAAGAAAATACTTTTTCAGTGTAAGAGTAGTTGATAATTGGAATTGGCTAAGCGAGTAGGTAGTTAATGCTAGCTCAATCCATAGTTTTAAGGACAGGTATGATAAGTATGACTAAGTATAAAATGGAACCGGTCAGGAGACGGGAAGATACGAGCTTTGGGCTCTTTCCCGTAAACACAATTAGGTCATCACACAACTTCAAGAGACAGAAAATGAGAGAGATCTAGGAGTAAACATACTGGCAGATTTGTCTCCAGAAATACATATAAATGGCATAGTAAGGGCAGCATATGCATTCTTATCAAATGTAAGGGTAGCCTTCAGGCACATGGACAAGGAAATGTTCAGAAATATTTATGTAACCTATGTGAGGCCAAAACTCGAATATGCAGCCCCCTTTTGGAATCCGCGCTTGAAAAAGCACATAGCTAAGCTTGAAAAAGTTCAAAGACATGCCACGAAACTGGTGGCAGAAATATGCAATCTCAGTTATGATGAGAGGCTGAGGGAATTAGACTTACCATCACTCGAAGCTAGAAGAGTGAGAGGGGATATGGTGACAGTCTTTAAATTCCTTCATGGTTATGATAGAGTGGATAGGGATCGATATTTTGATATGGCTGGCTCTAGAACTAGAGGTCATAGTTTGAAGCTTCGTAAGAAAACTTCTTTGCAGGATGTAAGAAAATACTTTTTCAGTGTAAGAGTAGTTGATAATTGGAATTGGCTAAGCGAGGAGGTAGTTAATGCTAGCTCAATCCATAGTTTTAAGGACAGGTATGATAAGTATGACTAAGTATAAAATGGAACCAATCAGGAGACGGGAAGATACGAGCTCTGGGCTCTTTCCCGTAAACACAATTAGGTAATCACAATTAGGTAATCACAATTAGGTAATCACACACACACACACACACACACACACACACACACACACACACACACATGGCACGGGAGAAAAAATGTAGGATTTTGATTATGGGAGACTTTTATCATAAAGAGATAGATTGGATAAATCTTGACCCACACAGTGGTGAGGACTCATTTGGGGCAAGATTCCTAGATTGCGTACAAGGGAATTTCCTACACCAACATGTAATGGAACCATCAAGAGCCAGGGGTGGGGATGAGCCATCACTACTTGATCTAGTGTTCACAGATAATGTGTTGGATATTGAAAATATTGAGTATGAACCACCAATTGGAAAGAGTGACCACTGTGTGTTGTTGATGGAGTATATCATTGAAGATATTCTTCCTGAGAGTAGAGGCACTGAGGACATGAGGAGGAACTATCGGAAAGGAGATTACATCAAAATGAATGAGCTTTTTGCAGTTATTGACTGGAGAACCTTATTTTACAACAAATCTGTACAAGAAATGTATGACATCTTTTGTGAGAAATATGGGAAGATAGTAGATTGCTGCATACCTGTCACCAAAGTAGGTGTAATTCATGCCAGAGAGAAATGGTTCGATAATGGGTGTAAAAGAGCTAAGGAGTGGAGAGACAAATGCTGGAAAAGGTATAGGAGGAGGAAAAACATAAATGCCTGGCAAACCTACAAAAGAGCAAGAAATGACTACCTAAGTAAAAGGAGAAAGGCAGAGAGAGATTATGAGAGGGACATCACCAGGAAGGCTAAAGAAAATCCCAAGCTTTTCCACAGCTTTATCAGAGGAAAACTGAAGGTAAAAGAACAGGTTTTAAGGCTAAAGAGAGCGGATGGAAGCATCACTGAGACGGACGAAGAGATCTGCAAAGAATTGAACAAGGAGTTTCAGTCAGTATTTACAGTAGAAACAACCCCACCCCTTCAGATTGCAGTGATAGAAGCTCAAGGGCCGGTATTAGAGAACATCAACCTTACAGCCACAGAGGTATGCAAAGCGCTGATGGATTTAGATGTTCATAAAGCTACAGGTCCTGATGACATATCCTCTCATGTGCTTAAAAAATGCGCAAACATAATATCAGTGGCACTAAGTATCATATTTAAGGAGTCACTGGAGTCGGGGGAGATTCCAAGATGCTGGAAACAAGCAAATGTGATACCTATCTTCAAAAAGGGAAGGAGGGTTACGGCTCTGAACTATAGACCAGTTTCCTTGACCAGCATAGTTTGCAAAGTTATGGAGAAACTACTAAGGAAACATATCTCTCTTCACTTGGAATCCTTCAACTTTTTGTCAGTGAGGCAACATGGCTTCAGAGAAGGTAGATCAACAGTAACAAACTTATTAGAATTTTATGATGAGGTAAGCCAAATCTTACAGGAAAGAGAGGGCTGGGCAGATTGCATATTCCTAGACTTCCAGAAAGCGTTTGACACTGTTCCACATGGGAGACTTATTAGGAAGCTGCAATCAATGGCTAGAATAGGTGGAACTGTCTTGGAATGGATAAAAACTTTCTTAGAAGGAAGGGAACAGAGGGTTAGAGTAAGACACTCAGTGTCTGAATGGAGAAGAGTTAGTAGTGGAGTTCCACAGGGTTCAGTTTTAGGGCCACTTTTGTTCCTTGTATATGTAAATGACCTACCAGAGTCTGTAAATTCATTCATGAATATGTTTGCAGATGATGCAAAGATTGTGAAGAAAGTAAAAAACGAGAACAATGGTAGAGAACTTCAGGAGGATCTAAATAATCTGCATGAGTGGTCAGAAAAGTGGCTAATGAAATTCAATACCTCAAAATGTAAGGTAATGAGAATGGGTACAAGTGCAAGAAGGCCCAAGCTTGACTACTCGGTGGCTGGAGTACAACTTCAAGAGACAGAAAATGAGAGAGATCTAGGAGTAAACATACTGGCAGATTTGTCTCTAGAAATACATATAAATGGCGTAGTAAGGGGAGCATATGCATTCTTATCAAATGTAAGGGTAGCCTTCAGGCACATGGACAAGGAAATGTTCAGAAATATTTATGTAACCTATGTGAGGCCAAAACTCGAATATGCAGCCCCCTTTTGGAATCCGCACTTGAAAAAGCACATAGCTAAGCTTGAAAAAGTTCAAAGACATGCCACGAAACTGGTGCCAGAAATACGCAATCTTGGTTATGATGAGAGGCTGAGGGAATTAGACTTGCCATCACTCGAAGCTAGAAGAGTAAGGGGGGATATGGTGACAGTCTTTAAATTCCTTCACGGTTATGATAGAGTGGACAGGGATCGATATTTCGATATGGCTGGCTCTAGAACTAGAGGTCATAGTTTGAAGCTTCGTAAGAAAACTTCTTTGCAGGATGTAAGGAAATACTTTTTCAGTGTAAGAGTAGTTGATAATTGGAATTGGCTAAGCGAGGAGGTAGTTAATGCTATCTCAATCCATAGTTTTAAGGACAGGTACGATAAGTATGACTAAGTCTAAAATGGAACCGATCAAGAGACGGGAAGATACGAGCTTTGGGCTCTTTCCCGTAAACACAATTAGGTAATCACAATTAGGTAATCACATACACACACACACACACACACACACACACAACTTCAAGAGACAGAAAATGAGAGAGATCTAGGAGTAAACATACTGGCAGATTTGTCTCCAGAAATACATATAAATGGCATAGTAAGGGCAGCATATGCATTCTTATAAAATGTAAGGGTAGCCTTCAGGCACATGGACAAGGAAATGTTCAGAAATATTTATGTAACCTATGTGAGGCCAAAACTCGAATATGCAGCCCCCTTTTGGAATCCGCGCTTGAAAAAGCACATAGCTAAGCTTGAAAAAGTTCAAAGACATGCCACGAAACTGGTGGCAGAAATACGCAATCTCAGTTATGATGAGAGGCTGAGGGAATTAGACTTACCATCACTCGAAGCTAGAAGAGTGAGAGGGGATATGGTGACAGTCTTTAAATTCCTTCATGGTTATGATAGAGTGGATAGGGATCGATATTTTGATATGGCTGGCTCTAGAACTAGAGGTCATAGTTTGAAGCTTCGTAAGAAAACTTCTTTGCAGGATGTAAGAAAATACTTTTTCAGTGTAAGAATAGTTGATAATTGGAATTGGCTAAGCGAGGTGGTAGTTAATGCTAGCTCAATCCATAGTTTTAAGGACAGGTATGATAAGTATGACTAAGTATAAAATGGAACCGATCAGGAGACGGGAAGATACGAGCTTTGGGCTCTTTCCCGTAAACACAATTAGGTAATCACAATTAGGTAATCACACACACACACACACACACACACACACACACACACACACACACACACACACACACACATATATATATATATAATCATCTTCCTGGGGAATGCTTTATCCACTGTTGTTCTGTTATCCCTGCTAAGTTGATCTGCAAAGGAGGATGTATGCTTACTTTATAATGAAGAAATTAATACTACTAGTAACAACAAACAAACAAACATTTATTTCCATTTTGTACAATGGTTATTCAACATTAATAGTAACTTATAAGTAGACATGTAATTAAACTAATAAATAAGAGGGTAGTACATATAGTTAAATTAAATGTAGCTTTCATAGAAAATAATAATGCTGTAATAAAAATGTTAACAATAATGTTAATAATAAAGTAGTAAGTATGCCACTAGATACAGGATTGTTATTATCGGCATCATTTCCATATTTGTTTTCCTTACAATGAGAATAATTAGTTCTTAATGAGCAGCAACTATTTGTCCAAAAGAAAAGTAGATAGTTTGCCTTTGAAAGCTGTGAAGGAGGATGCATTTTTAAGATGCTCTGGAATATTATTCCAGAGTGTTGGCCCTTTGATAGTGATCATCTTTGAACCTTGCTTCTGTGTTTGTTCTGTGAATAAAGTGCTCACTGCTCTGTCTTGTGTTGGTTCCCCTTATATCCCTGACTGTTTTTAAATCAAATAGCCAGCTAGAATAATGATGGTCCAAAATTTTGAATACAAAAACATAAATAGCATAAGCGACCTTGTTTTCTGCCCGTAGCCACCCAAGTTTATTGAGAGCTGGTGTGATGTGGTCGTATTTTCTTATTACTCTCAGGGCAACTCGAGCTGCAAAATTAATAAGCTTCTGTATTGTTTATCTGAGTCTTAGTGGTAGCTCCCCATACAGTTGTGCAGTAATTAATGTGACTTAGGGCTAGAGATTCAACAACAGTTATTCGAGTGGTAGTCTCAAAATTGTCTTTTATACGTGATAAGTACATTAATGTTCCTGTAACCTTTTTGCATACTTTATCTATTTGGGAATCAAACAACATGTGGTTATCAAAGTGAATTCCTAGGTTTTTGACTGTTTTGCTAGCTCTGATAATATTGTCGCAAAAATTGATTGTTGTGTTTTCTGGAATTTGTGCTATGTGGAACCTTGAACCAATAAATATGTACCGTGTTTTACTTTCGTTAATTAACAGCCCAATTTCTTGAAAATAGGATTTTATTTTAGGCAGAGTGTTTTCTGCTCTTAAAGTTAGCTCTGGGAGATTATTAATATCACCACTAAGGAGTAATTGAGTGTCATCTGCATATTGTACGACTAGACAGTCAGAAATGAAAGAAGATAGATCATTTACGTAAATGGAGAAGAGGGTAGGACCAAGTACTGATCCCTGTGGAACACCAAATGATACATTCTTTGGCACAGAGATAAGTTAAGACGTATAGGCTGTTTACGATTAGATAGATACTCGCTAAACCAGCTTGGATCAGTATTTAAGTTAGTACATTTACTTAAAAGAATTTCATGGTTTTCACTGTCGAAGGCTTTTGATAAGTCCAATAATACAAGCAGAGATATTTTTTTCATATCTATTTATTATAGATACTATTCGTAACTTTAAGCAAGGCAGTTTCCGTCGAGAGTTTCAGTCTGAAACCTTGTTGGTTAATTGTTAATAGTCTATAAATATGACATAAGTTGGCATGCAACGATTTTATCTAATATTTTAGAGAAAATGGGTTGCAGGGAAATGGGACGATAGTTTGTCACATCTTCTCTGTCCCCCTTTCTATGCCGAGGT
>JAXCGZ010006440.1:22500-41572 GCA_037179515.1 Halocaridina rubra
CCAATTTCATCTTCTTAATTCTTCTGATTTCAACTCCACCTCACCATTCCTGTATAATCTTGAGCTTCATATCCTCTCTCTCCCTCCGAGGATGTGCAGTAACCTGCAGCAGCTCACTTCATTTCTGTTTTTTACCAAACTCTATAGAGTAACGTGATAAAAAGTTCTTTAGCAATGTTATGGGGGACCACCATATTTCATCTTTCTTTTGCTAGGGTGAATCAGACCTATAATGATGTGCTTTAGATTGGGAAAAGTTACATCTAAAGTTCCACAATTTTTTTTTTTATTTATTCTTATATTTTCATGAAGTCATTGGAAATGCAGAATAAAAAAAATGCCACATTACCTAAATCTAAAGCTGTTTTCATACTTAATAATATTGTATATATGTTTTTTCTGAAATTCTGAATAAAATTACAGATCTGTTACTCCTGCATGGATTTAGATGTTGTCACCATATATATATATATATATATATATATATATATATATATATATATATATATATATATATATATATATATATATATATATATATATATATATATATATATATATGCTGAGATATAAAAGGAACAAAGAAATCATCATAGCTATATACAGTATATTTTGACTGAGCATCTGTACAGCATAGGAACGGATAATGGCACCTGCAAAAGTAGCTATTGTAAATTTTTGGTGACTATATAATCTATTCATAACTGAATACAGCAAATCATTTGTCAGGAAGAGAAGAGTTTCCATTCTTATCCGTGAGTTAAACATGAACCTATCTTTCAAAATTGTGTTCTTATACCTGATTCATAGTTACAGTAATTGATAAATGAATATATAATCATCAGGATTAATGCTTTAGTTACAAGAGCTAACGTATCATTAATATGAATATCTGAGCAATAATAATGATAACATTTAATATTGTAAATTGCTTTTAGTCAGTATAAATATGATGGATTTAAACCTATTTGTGAAATAGATTGACTACACAGATGAATGTATATTATTTTGTGTTTGAGTCGGTATAATTGTAAAATCATTTGCCATTGTAATTGCTTACCGTTATTTATCCCAGCTTGAACTGATATATGTATCCAATTCTGCTTGCTCAATGTGCAATGATATATCTTTACTTTAAACGTTTTACTATTTATTTGGAGTTGTAGAGGAAGAATAACTGAATTTAGATTCGAAAGGAAATCTTTTGCTTCGTTTACGTGTTCAACCGTGAAAAACCAATACCACCAGATGCAGCAGTTTAATGAAATGCATAGATGCGAAATTCGCTCTTGTTTTCTCCTTTTACATCTGTCACATACCTGTCTTTTTGTTTATTTTCAAGGATTCTTAGCCTTCACATTTTTTAGCTTCTATTCTTCTTCTTCATATATTTTGCATAGTTTTCTTTACAGAGCTTGTATTAGTTATAATGATATTTTATTATGGAATGTTCTTTCATATTTATTTTTTTATGAGTGTGACACCGGGATAGGCAAAAAAAAAAAAAACTGCTCTCGTCAATAAAAGCTCGGGCACGAAGAAAACATTAAGACCAAGGAAAAGAAAAAGTTATGGACAAGGCAGAGATGAGGTATTGATACACAAAGGAAAAGGACAGACGGAAGGAATAGTCAAAGTACTGAAGACCTAGAGATATGGCAGGATTAGGCCTTGAGATGCTGATAGATCCGCATTTTGAAGGAAGATATGTTATAAGAATTAGGAAAGACAGAAGGAGGACGAGAGTTCCAGAGTCTGGAGGTAGATGGACAGAAGCAGTCACTGCACTGACCAATCCGCAAGCTACAAATCTCCACACAATACCTGTGAGACAAGGCCGCTTTGTGGGTGTTATGCTGTCTCGGCAGTGGGGGAGGGATGCAACCGCCAACTCATCAGAGCAGTGATGGAAGTAGTAGCAATAGAAAAGAGAAAGGGATGATACTTTATGGCAAATAGAAACAGAATCCAGATTAGTAGAAAGGAAAGGGTCATTAATGAGTCTGACTGCCTTAGATGCAACCCTATCAAGGAGATAAGTGTAAGAAGCACCCCAGATGTTCGAGCAGTATTCTAAGCAGGGATAGATATAACCTTTCTAAATTTTAAGTAAATGTGAAGAGTTAAAATACTGACAAAAACGAAACAGAACCCATTATTTTTTGGATGAAGATTAATAAATTTAGATTATGTGATTCCTCCAAGACAAGTTAAAAGCTGTATGAATTCCTAATATGTTTATAGAAGTAAGATGGTAAATTTCGTTAATTTCGAAGATAGTAGGGCTATCAGGAGGAGAAGAAGGTAAAGAGACAGCCAGAAACTGTCTTGGAGACATTAACTATAAATTTTGGGTGCCCCACCCAGATACCCTTTAGAAATCGGGGTTGAGAGTAGAAGAAAGAGTGATACGAGACTGATTACGAGTAGCAGGTGAAGGATGTGAAAAAAAGGCAGAGGAAAAATGAAGGGTAGAATACGTTGGCAAAGGCGTGAAGGAGAGAGGAAGATGGGGACTGAAGAAGATCATTGATGAAGAGAAAGAACAAAGTAGGTGAAAGAACTGAGCCTTTGCAAAACTACTAGTAACAGGGAATGGGCTAGATGTTGCATCATGAACAACCATAGACATAAAACGGTCAGAAAGGAAACTGGAAATCAGAGGACAGAGAGATGGGGTAAAGCCATAGGCAGGGAGTGTGGCAAACATAGCTTTGTGCCAGACTCTGTAAAAAGCCTTAGGGATATCAAGGGCAACGACAAACGATTCCAAATAGTTCCTCAGAGAAGATGACCATACATGAGTAAGATAGGACAGGAGGTCACCAAGGGATCTTGCCTTGTGGAAGATGTACTGGTGATCAGAGATAAGTGACTTAGATTCAAGACATTTCAAAAAGTGAGCATTGAGCAAAATTTCAAACACATTAGCGATAGAAAAGGTTAGGGCAATAGGTCGGTAGTTTGAAGGAATAGAGCAGTCACCCTTCTGAGGAATAGGTTGAACTAGATCATGCTTACAAGATGAAGGATAGATACTGGTTGACATAATGAGGCAAAAAAGATGGCAAAGCATGGGAATCAGTTTTTCTGCAAACTCCTTAAGGACCTTTGCAGGGATAATATCGGGACCAGATGCCATGTTTATCTTTAGCGAGCAAAAAACCTTATGAACTTTGCGTGAAGAAAGGATAAGGGAAGGCATAGGGTTAGAGAGGGATAAAGATTGAGGGAGACGTGTGCTGGACTTATTTACAGAAGAGTTGGCAGAAAAATGAGAGCCAAAGAGAGTGGCTTTGTCAGTGGAAGATCTAGCTCTAGAACCATCACAGCGAATGCGAGGGGGAATGCTTGAGTTACAAAAGTTTTTGGAGAGGTTTTTGGCTAAGAACCTGAAACAACTGTCAATGGGAGAGGTGCTATGGTCGTCATCTTTCCTTTTTTTAAAGGAAGCTTTAGACCTTTGAATCTGAGCAGTACAGCGATTCCTAGCTACAATAAAAGCAAAGCGAGTTAAATCAGAAGAAGAGGCTTGGTACGACTGGTGTGCCCAATCCCTAGCCTAAATAGCTAGGGAGCAGGCACGTTCAAACCAAGGATTAGGGGGAGATAAAGTTTTCATAAAGGAGGGGAAGTACGATTCCATTCCCAAGGTTATGATCTCGCCAACTTCTAGGGCTACCTGATCAGGGTGGTTAGACCGAAAGCAGTTGTCATCCCATGGGAAGTCAAAGTGGAAGTTACGATGAGTAGGAGGAATTGATGGAGGGCGAGCGAAAATGGAGGAGATTAAGGTAACAGACTTGTCAGATTTACCAAGAGGGGAAAGCACAGAATAAGAGTAATTTGAAGGGTTAGAATTAAGAAATAGGTCAAGACTATTGCTACATGTTCGTGCTGATTGGTAACACGAGTAGGATGCTTGATAATTTGCTCCAGATCGTGAGTAACAGAGAAAGTTAGGGCCTCACTTCCTCCTACATCAGTGTGAGAAGAATTAAGCCACTCACTGTGGTGTGCATTGAAGTATCCAATATAGAGAACTTCAGCATGTGGGTATGAAGATAGCAAGGACTCATGGCAAGAGGGCAGATATTGAAAGAAATTCACAAAGTCAGTTAAGTTTGGAGAACAGTAGCAGAAGCAAAGTAATATAGTGGTAGTGAAGTGATAGATTTTCAGCCAGAGAACATCAAAGTCTGGAAATTCAATGTCCATTAGGCTTACAATAGTAGTGTTAGTGCTGCAGTAGATGCAGACCCTACCTCTAGAACAAAAGCGAGAATACAGGTTATAGTGAGAGATTTGAAATGGGTCAGTGGAAGCATGGCTAGACAGCTGAGTTTCAGATAGAAGGAGGAGGTTATGGAGGGAAGTACCCAAGTGCTGTTCCACAGACGGAAGATCAGAGTTCAGGCCACGAATATTAGAAAAGTGAAGAGTGAAAGAAGCAGATGTATCAGGAAGTGCAAGGTTTAGGGCAGAACCATTACTACCACCAGGCGTGTCTACCCTCACGCCAGTAGTGGCGTCAACAAGATCCATGGAGATTGTTAGCACCTCTCTATGCCAGGTACTGGGGGCCATAAGCTATGGACCTTCCATAAATATAACAAATATGAGGAAAAAGGTGGCAATAACAAACAGACATAGGGAGTGTTGTGACCTGTCAAATGTAGTGGGATAGCAAGAGATGTGTAACGAATATACCAGAGTATTCTAATTTTCACATTTAATACATGTCACTGAAATCATATAAGTAACCTCAAATTTTGAAGCTTAAATATAAAAACTGATGGTAATTATAATATACGTATTATTGTTGTAAATCATGAAAGCATCTTTTGATTTGTCTTAGGTTCGATGAAAAACCACACGCAAAGTAAAGTATACAAATATTGGATAATTATACAAAGTAAGTGTATGCATACTATCTTTTGACATTTCAGCATAAAACTATTTCAATGAAATATTTGATTAAGATAATCTCTCTTTTTGGAGTTTTATTTTGTCAGAAAAGAATATTAAAAGAGGATTAAAAGAATATATATATATATATATATATATATATATATATATATATATATATATATATATATATATATATATATATATATATATATATATATATATATATATATATATATATGAATCATTTTTTTATCCCGACCGAGACTCGAATCTAGGACTTATAATTACTAAGTCAAGGCGCTACCAACTACACACCACAGAAGGTATAAAAGGAATCCAACCTTATAGCTTATATCTGCTATACTTAGGGATGAACGCATTCTATCTGAATGCCACTATGTTCATATTACAAATTCCCCAAGCTCACTCGTGGCTTTATTTTAGCATTTAATTCAATTCCCAATCTCATTCGGGTCATACAATAACCAAGCAAGCACATTACATATGTGAAAACATGAATCATTTTTTACCCCGACCGGGACTCGAACCTAGGACTTATAATTACTGAGTTAAGGCGCTACCAACTACACACCACAGAAGGTATAAAAGGAATCCAACCTTATAGCAGATATAAGCTATAAGGTTGGATTCCTTTTATACCTTCTGTGGTGTGTAGTAGGTAGCGCCTTGACTTAGTAATTATAAGTCCTAGGTTCGAGTCCCGGTCGGGGTAAAGAATGATTCATGTTTTCACATATGTAATGTGCTTGCTTGGTTATTGTATGACCCGAATGAGATTGGGAATTGAATTAAATGCTAAAATGAAGCCACGAGTGAGGTTGGGGAATCTGTAATATGAACATAGTGGCATTCAGATAGAATGCGTTCATCCCTAAGTATAGCAGATATAAGCTATAAGGTTGGATTCCTTTTATACCTTCTGTGGTGTGTAGTTGGTAGCGCCTTGACTTAGTAATTATAGGTCCTAGGTTCGTGTCCCGGTCGGGGTAAAAAATGATTCATGTTTTCACATATGTAATGTGCTTGCTTGGTTATTGTATGACCCGAATGAGATTGGGAATTGAATTAAATGCTAAAATGAAACCACGAGTGAGGTTGGGGAATCTGTAATATGAACATAGTGGCATTCATATAGAATGCGTTCATCCCTAAGTATAGCAGATATAAGCTATAAGGTTGGATTCCTTTTATACCTTCTGTGGTTTGTAGTTGGTAGCGCCTTGACTTAGTAATTATAAGTCCTAGGTTCGAGTCCCGGTCGGGGTAAAAAATGATTCATGTTTTCACATATGTAATGTGCTTGCTTGGTTATATATATATATATATATATATATATATATAATATATATATATATATATATATATATATATATATATATATATATATATATATATATATATATATATATCACGAAAATATAAATATGTGATGCACTGATAAGTCGAGATTAGCTGCTAAGGAACAATGATATTACGGCGTGCTGAGATTTTTCAGACTGAATAATAGTTCATCTTTAGAGGAACTCCGTCGTTTTATTTTTCCTTCATAACTAACCTCTCTCTCTCTCTCTCTCTCTCTCTCTCTCTCTCTCTCTCTCTCTCTCTCTCTCTCTCTCTCTCTCTCTCTCTCTCTCTCTCTCTCTCTCTCTCTCTCTCTCTATATATATATATATATATATATATATATATATATAATATATATATATATATATATATATATATATATATATATATATATATATTATATATATATATATATATATATATATCTATATATATATATATATATATATATATATATATATATATATATATATATCAATCTTGGAAATTATTTTCAATGGAATGTTAAGGGACTTCTGGATTCCATATATATTCATAGTGTGCTGCAAGATATTATTTGGTCTTTGAAATTGGAGATAAAAACTTCAGAACTAGCAAGAGACTTTTTCTTGAAGTAAGATTTGCTGGCATTTTCAGACCTAAGAAGAGGCTTTTCCTTGAAACAAGACTTGCTGCCATTGATATTATATCTCCCGCAACTTTTCTTTTATCTTTATAGTATCATAGTATCGACTTATCTTGGAATAACTTGTAGATAATTATTGGAAGTAGATAGTATGCTACGTAATAATAAGCAAATTTTGCTGGAGCAACGCCAGTTTACGAGATTAACTTATCCACTGTTTCTCTCTTTTTGATGAATTCAACTTGGAGAGGCAAGAGAATATTAGTGAGATGGAGGAATTCATTTAAACCTGAGTGAGAGACAGTGCATCGTTTAAAAGCTAATCTGGAAAAATAGTTGGAAAAAGGATTTTGTGTCCCCTAATAGCGAAAAGCTTTTGCGTGTATTTCTGGTAATTTTTGCAGACTACACAAGACATTGCTTTACAATTTATGCCGTAACTGCTTTTATTATGCAGATTATTTTCTTTTCATGACATTATTGAATAAGAGAATGCTTTAAAAATAATATAAATTGGACGTTTAAAGGTATTTATGAAAACTTATGAGGTGAAAGGTATCAAAAACTTCTTGTCTAACTAATGATATAATTTCATCCCACAGCTTCCTCGAATGACATAGCAATTACTCAAAATTATATCCATGTGACAAATTTCATTTTATTCTTGGAGGCATTGTGTAGATATATCAGAAAATATACTAAGTGATTAACTCCTTTCATAAAGTAAAGTTAGTAAAACGCTTTCGCTCGTACTTACTAATTTTTATAATTATCATTACTATGATTTGTGTGTAAGAGACCTTTTTTATCAACTTCCCTATTTTACAATATTTCCATTCTGTATATTTTGTCCCTTTTCTTTCATTTGTGTTTTCTTTGCCTGTATATTTTCAAGCATTTCGCGTAGACATACAGTTTCCTTCATCATTATTGTCAAGAAATTCTAGTTATGGTGCCCCTATGCTCTTAGCTGGGATTTTAAGTGATATATATATATATATATATATATATATATATATATATATATATATATATATATATATATATATATATATATATATATATATATTTATATATATATATATATATATATATATATATATATATATATATATATATATATATATATATATATATATAGTATGTATGGAAACCATGGTAGCTCAGTGGTTAGAGCACTCGATTCGGAAGTGACAAACTCATATTCGAGCCCACCATCGGGAGTTTGGAAAGGAATCCTGCCATAATTTTCCAGCTTCAACTAGTTGCACTTAGCGGCAAACATAGACATATACATATAAATATATATTTGTTTATTTATTTCCTAAAATCACATTGTGATATGTGTCTACAAGTGATAGATACTTCTGCTCCTTTGTAGGATTCGAGCCAGCTACACAGTGACAACTTTTCAATGATTGCAAGAAGTCAGAATTTACCTCTGAAGTGTAAAAGAGGAACGAACTTTTTCTATTAGAGCAGGGCATGAACACTCCTCTGAGGCTATATGTTCACTTTAATCCCAATTCTTAATCCCACTCGTGGTTTGTTTTGAGGATTGTGATAAAGTATTAGTCACGATATTGTACTTTTACATCTTTGCCAAGGCAGTATTGGGTTTCATTTGTATATACATCTGTGAGTATTATTATTTAAATATTATACAGGGTTATGAGTATGCGTAGAATATTTTAAGGCATGTCCTGGTGAAGAGGTCAGGGAAGGTATGTAACGAGCAAAACAACAGGGGTTAACTGAGGTATTCTCATGTCAATCCTTCTTTCAGCTGTTGATAAATAAGGATTAAAAATAAAGGAAGAGAGTAACTCACGTTTCATCATTCCCCTATCTTTTTCAGCTTACTTTTCTAACTTACAAGAAATTCGTTGGGGAAGGGGTTTTTCCATAATTTCAAGGGATAGTAGCAAATCTCTACACACGCACAATCACGCAAGCATGCACGGACTCTAGTTCTGATTTACACAAGCACACACACACACACGCACACATATATATATATATATATATATATATATATATATATATATATATATATATATATATATATATATATATATATATATATATATATATATATATATATATTTGAGGAACCACAATAGTGAATTTAATGAAAATTGTTGGCAAGTACATTTTTATATTTTGTTTAAGTAATGAATCATGTTTGCATAGCTTATATAAACTGTCCTGTTTTTCTCTCTTATTCTCTGTCTCTTTTTTTAAACTTCCTCCACGAAATTTATTTTCTCTCTGAAAGTGGTAGTGGATGATGGACAACTCCCTTTGTAAAATTTTGAGAGCAAGAAACCACTTAAACCTTCTTCACATATGAAAGGCTTTTTCATTTTTATTTTGAACCATACTTCCTTTCCGGCAACCCACTTTAGTTTTATGGAATGCAACTAAGTCTTTCAACTTGTTTCTTAATTATTTGCCCTTCTGTCGAGTCTGATATCCATTTTGCAGTCATGTGTAAAATTACCTTTTGTAATTGATTCTTCTTTTATTTTATGCATTGTGATCATCTGTAATGCTCATACTTGCTTATTAAGTTACGGGTGAAGCCTGTCTAATTATTAATGCATATGCTTGACTATTGTGTCATCATAGTCATAGTAATAGATTTTATTGCCAAATATTTAGTATACATACAGGAATAAATATGTACATTATATTCAGAGGCACAAGCCTGCTGAGCAAGAGCTCCTTGGCAGGCAGTTTAATATACATTTCACATTATTTAAATTATGATGGCAATAGTTAACAAAAGCTCCAATATAGCAATCTCATACTTATCTTGTAATAAAACAAAACAGTAGCCTGACCTTATTCTGGACATAATGATACACCAATACTGTCTTAATTTTTAATCAACAGCTGCTTGATTTTGCCTAGTAAATAAATGCTGTTTGAGTTTCTTTTTAAATAAAGCTGTGCCTGTTATTGTTTTTAAATCTTCTGGTAATGCATTCCAACATTTTGGGCCAAAACAGCGAATAGAAAATTTGTACAAGGTTGTTCTCGGCTGTGGACATATCAAATTTATATTGTTACCTCTGGTTCCATGGTTGTGTTGAATAAATCTAAATAATTTTATGTTATCATTAACATCACTATGTATAATAATAAGACAGAAATATTGTATCAAGTAATTAAATTTAAGCAAGTTTATCTCCTTGAATAAAGAGGAAGTTGAGTCATATTTTCCACTATATGTAATAGTTCTGATCAGTCTTTTCTGAGTTACAAATACATCCCTTACAATTGACGGCCAAGTACAACCCCAGATGGACAAACAGTATATAATATGAGGATAACACAGGGAATAGTATATGCTTTTTAAGGCCTCATTTGTTAGGTTATGGCGAATTTTATGCAAAATTCTACACGTCTTGGACAGTTTTGAGCAGACAGATTGATTATGATATTTCCAACTTAAATTTTCATCAACAATTACTCCCAAAAATTTCTTACAAGCAACTCTCTTAACATCATACCCATTCATATTAACTTGACCAATATTGTGTACTACAGATCTATTTTGAAATAAGATATAGTCTGTTTTGGAAACATTTAGCTTTAATTTATTAACAGATACCCAGTTGTTAATTTTTTCTAGTTCACTATTTAAAACAGAATGCAGGTGGTCAAGGTTATTATCATGCAAGAGAAGGTTGGTGTCATCTGCATAAAGAATATATTTGAATTTATTACTGGCATTGGAAATATCATTTATATAAACTAAAAATAACAATGGGCCCAGTATTGATCACTGCGGTACTCCCCTCTCAATAGTTTGCAACAAAAATGCTTTCCCATTACAATATACGGCTTGCTTTCTATTTTTCAAGTAGCTCTTAAATAGCTGTAATGGTGTTCCCCAAATACCCACACAAGTTAGTTTTTCTATTAGTATATCATGATCTAATGAGTCAAATGCTTTGGACAAGTCTAGGAAAACCCCTGCAACAAAGGTTTTTATTTTCCAAATTTTGATAAACATCACTTGTAAAGTTCATTATTGCTTTTTCAGTGGTCTTATTATTACGGAATCCGTATTGATTTTCGGATAATAGGATGAACTTGTCAAGGAATTCTTTAAGTCTGTGAACAATCGCTTCTTCAAACACTTTACTTAAGGATGGTAAGATTGATATAGGTCTATAGTTATTTTCATCATCTACAGTGCCTGACTTAAATATAGGTTTAACTTTAGCACTTTTTAGTTTGTCTGGAAAACATCCTTTGCTGAAAACATAGATTGATTATGTGGGTAAGTAGGGTACCAATGTAATGGGCAGTGACCTGGAGTAGTTTTGATGGAATTTCATCATATCCCTACGCTGTATTTGGTTTTTAGGTTTTTATATATTTAGTGACTTCCTCCCTTGTTACAGGATACAAGTAAAACAAAAAGTCTGGTGGATTATTAAGAAAATGTCGGTGTGAGTTTTGTTGAACATTTTGTTGTTCCTGTGTTGGTTGTGCTATAGTTAAGAAATTATTATTAAAGATATTAGCAGTGTGGTCATTATCATTTTTTAATTTGATTTCCATTGAATGATTAATTTGTTTTCGTCCCATTAGGCTGTTTATTGTATTCCAGGTGGACTTGCTGTTTCCTTGTTCCTTCTTAAGCTTATCCTGAAAATATCTTTTTTTTTTTTTGCAGCTAGAAGTAGTGTTACTAATTTGTTCCTGTAAGCTTTATATCTGGTTCCAAAAGACAAAGGCCATTTTGATGCAAGCCTTTCTAATCGGTGTATTTCTTTGATACTATTTTTTAATCCTGCAGTTATGTGTGGGCATCTGTTGTTTTTATTATTTACAGTCGATTTTCTTAGAGGAAAGCAGTATAGAAATTTATCTCGAAATGTACAGTGAAAATGATTAAAACCTTCATTTGCATTATTTAGGTCTATGATATGTTGCCATTTTTCATGTGATATATCTCTAGTAAATTTAGCTATGTTATCATCAGAGTAATGTCTTTTTTCTACATATGTATCAAATTTATGTTCTTTTTTAAACTGGGAGTATACTGCAAAATGATCTGTTATGTCTGTGTACACTGTGTAATTACTTATGTTGTCTTCAAGATTTGTGGTCCAGATATGATCGATTAGAGATGCACTATTTTCAGTTACTCTCGTAGGTTTAGTAGTTATTGGAAAGCAGCCACGTGAATACATTAAGTTTATAAAATCAGTTACTCTCTGATCATTTATTTTAAAGAAATCTAAGTTCCAATCACAGAATAAATAAATAGTTTTGTACTTTTATCTTGCTGCAAAATCAAATACTTTCAGTAAAGCTTCAAGGAATTCAGGCATGTTCCCCTTTGGTGGTCTATATACAGATGCAAAGAAGCAATTTTCCTTACCGTTATGTACCTGTACACTAATACATTCAATGATTCGTTCCATCATACTGCACTCCTTTATAACACTCGAGCTATACTTATTAGCTACGTACATACATACACCTCCACCTTTCCTGTCTCTGTTCTGAGTGAGCATATTGTACCCTGTTACATTATACAATGATTCAATATCATTATCCAGCCTAGTCTCCGAAAAAACCATTACATCACATATATAATTTTCTGTTAAACATTGATCAACAAATATTTGAAGATTATTTGCAAGACTTCTAATGTTCATGCACAAAACAGAAAATGCATTAGATTTATTTAAATTTGAATACAGTTCATTTAAGTATATATAAATTGAAAAAGTATTGGTTGCTTTTCTCATATTATTCAAAAACAAATCTCTTTCATTTCAAGATCAAGTGGGTTACATATCATCTTATCAAGCTCATTGATACATAAATAATTGGGAAGTACTTTGTCGTTATTTGTTAACCTTATAAGTTCATCGTCACTAATGGAATAGTATGGGAGGTATCTATTTACAGCCATGGTGAAGAAATAAATTACACTACTTTTACATTACTGACTTACAAGTTACCATTTACTTCTACCAAATCTCACCGGGTTCTTCCGGCAATTTATTGGTTTAGGGTGCGTGCGTTTCATAGCTCCCGTGGCAGGGGACACGGCAGGAGACATATCTATATCTGTTAAAAATGATTTGTTTAATATATATATATATATATATATATATATATATATATATATATATATATATATATATATATATATATATATATATATATATATATATATATATATATATATATATATATATATATATATATATATATATATATATATATATATATATATATATATATATATATATATATATGAAAGAAAATTGGCTCATATTATGGTGTATAAAGTATGGAGTTAAATGCATTTGTCACACAAGTCTACTTGTGTTTGGATATATAAAGAAGAGTATATACTGTTGAGAATATCAAGGTGTATTATTTCAAAAGTGATATAGTATAGAGTCGGTAATTCAACTCTGCTTGTTAAAAATTATGAAAATGAATACTTCTCGCTGCCCTCAGACCCAGAACAGAAGATTTTTCCTCTATTTTATAGTGTGTATGTCGTTATATATTTTTACTTTTTTATGCATCTTTAAATTATTTGGCAATGAAAGAATATGTTTCTATTTGCTGATGATGGCAAGAATAAATGATACTCGGGTTTGTATTTTGTGTGTGTGTGAATTATGTGTGCAAGAATGTTGATATTTTAATGGGTTTGTATGAATGTCGAACATTAAAAATACCAGAGAGATAAAGTTAATATGGGAAACATCATAATGAAGTGGAGCCTGTAATAATTTTTTTCAAATGCCATTGCTTTCATTCAACAGTTATTAAGGTAAAATTTAAATCTAGATGGAAGTCAGTAGAGAGTACTGCAAAATATATCTGACGTATTTGAAAATCATCTGGACTACAATCCATGAATTACCAAGTATTACTTTAAGACACGCTGTATATTCCAGCTAGGAATGTAAGTTACATTTCAAATAATGTATATACATATATTTTTGTAAGATTTCAAATACCTAAGGGTTACACTAAAGCATTAAGCTTCATTAATGTAAATGCATTTAGCATCTGCATCCCCAGTAAAGTTGCCCAAACGTCTTGTGAATGACATTGAAGTTCATGGAAAGGACCCTGCAACAAAAGTTCTCCTTTACTGGAGTTTCATGAATAAGTAGCTCAACATTAGCGTTTGGTAAAGGGGATGAAGACCTTATTATATATATATATATATATATATATATATATATATATATATATATATATATATATATATATATATATATATATATATATATATAAATTTTCTTTTTATTTATTTATTTTTTAGCACATTTCACTTTCATATGGGTCACTAAGCTTAATCAGCCTTCTCCAAATTATAGGCTAGCCATATTTTTTTGTTTGACATGATATTTTATGGCCGACCGGATGACAATCCTTACGCAATTGAACTGGCTTTAGACCAGCACATGGTGTGTTAGTTTGCGATCCCATAAGCTAGTTTATATATATATATATATATATATTATATATATATATATATATATATATATATATATATATATATATATATATATATATATATATGCACACACACACGAAAGTCATAATCTTCTTATATAGGGGTAGCTTAGTCAAAGCAAAGGAAATTACAGAGGAGGCTATTCCTTGTCACCTCACTCCTCATGGGGAATATATATATATATATATATATATATATATATATATATATATATATATATATATATATATATATATATATATATATATATAATAATGAATGCTATAAATGTTAAGTATAAACTCTCTCTCTCTCTCTCTCTCTCTCTCTCTCTCTCTCTATATATATATATATATATATATATATATATATATATATATATATATATATATATATATATATATATATATATATATATATATATATATATATATATATATATATATATATATATATATATATATATATATATATATATATATATATGCGTATGTGACTGTGCAGGCTTCAATTTGATCAAAATCATTTGAAAACAGTAGCTGTCTGGTATGTAATTTGTGCGTTTTGTATTGATTTTCTTTAAGATAATTCTTTGGTTAGTGCGGCTTTACAAGATGGAATTAAGAAATGGAATTCACTTTAGAAAGACATTAGAAAAAAATTGCCTTCGTTCTTTTTGAAGACAACACAAAACCTAAAACTGGAGTAAGTGAACTGGAGTTCCTAAAGATGATTGATTTTTGTTGTTGTTCTTGTTGTGAGATTGAAGAACATTTCATATGTATGTTCTGTGCTATTTTTTTTTAGTGTAAGATGTTTCACACATTTATTCAACATCCTTGATGCTTTAGTAAATGAATTACGTCATTATTTTTCACACAGTATCATGTTATACTACAACTAAGAAATTAATATTTTGAGGGCTGGTTCCGCTTGGTTTGTAGTTTGTTTCAAAATTAAGTATGAAATTATTCATATACCATCACTCAATATGTAAATGTATCTTATCCTACAGTTGTAAAATAAGTATATGATAGTAAGTACACACACACACACACACACACACAATCCCAGGAGCCAACATGGCAGGGGAGACTTGAAGAAAATAAAGCTAACGTTGTAGACCTGATAAGAAAGCTTGGAGTAGTATGTGGTCCTGAGGATATTGTAAACATACACCAACTAGGTAAATATTCGAGGGAAGGAAAGCCGAGACCAACAAAAGTAACTTTTGAGAGAGGGGAGACATGTAGGGAAATATTGTTGAGGAAAAAAAGTCTAAAAGGCCTTCAAGAATGCAAAGAAGTGTTCATTAGACGATACAGAACACAGGAAGAGATGGGAAAGATCAAAAACTTGTTGCAAGAGGCAAGAAGGTTAAATGATGAAAGAAATGAAGAAGAGAAGAAAAATTTTTGTTACAGAATACTTCCAGACAAAGGGGAGATAAAGAAGATAATGACAGAAGATCAGGGGATGGGGCCTCATTAAGATTGTTATACACAAATGCTGATGGATTAGCTGGTAAGGCAGTAGAATTAAAAGATAGGATTCACAACAGTAAGGCAGATATAGTAGCAATTACAGAGACTAAGTTGAGTGAGGACATAAACAGTGTCACAGTTTTTCCTAAGGGCTTCAGAATACTAAGGGTCGAAAGATCTGAGAGGACTGGTGGAGGGATAGCACTGCTCATAAGTGAGAGGATTCAAGTTGAAGAAATAAACTTGGCTATAGAAAGTGAGTTCAGGGAATTTCTTGTTGCTCGCATAAATACTGGGTCAGAGAGCATTATAATAACTGTTGTATACAACCCACCAAGGAACCAAAATAGGCTTGAAATTTATGAGGAAAGTCATATAGGTACTATTGAAGTCATAAACTCAGTTGTTAACATGGCGCGGGAGAAAAAATGTAGGATTTTGATTATGGGAGACTTTAATCATAAAGAGATACATTGGATAAATCTTGACCCACACAGTGGTGAGGACTCATTTGGGGCAAGATTCCTAGATTGCGTACAAGGGAATTTCCTACACCAACATGTAATGGAACCAACAAGAGCCAGGGGTGGGGATGAGCCATCACTACTTGATCTGGTGTTCACAGATAATGTGTTGGATATTGAAAATATTGAGTATGAACCACCAATTGGAAAGAGTGACCACTGTGTGTTGTTGATGGAGTATATCATTGAAGACATTCTTCCTGAGAGTAGAGGCACTGAGGACATGAGGAGGAACTATCCGAAAGGAGATTACATCAAAATGAATGAGCTTTTTGCAGTTATTGACTGGAGAACCTTATTTTACAACAAATCTGTACAAGAAATGTATGACATCTTTTGTGAGAAATATGGGAAGATAGTAGATTGCTGCATACCTGTCACCAAAGTAGGTGTAATTCATGCCAGAGAGAAATGGTTCGATAATGGGTGTAAAAGAGCTAAGGAGTGGAGAGACAAATGCTGGAAAAGGTATAGGAGGAGAAAAAACATAAATGCCTGGCAAACCTACAAAAGAGCAAGAAATGACTACCTAAGTAAAAGGAGAGAGGCAGAGAGAGATTATGAGAGGGACATCACCAGGAAGGCTAAAGAAAATCCCAAGCTTTTCCACAGCTTTATCAGAGGAAAACTGAAGGTAAAAGAACAGGTTTTAAGGCTAAAGAGAGCGGATGGAAGCATCACTGAGACGGACGAAGAGATCTGCAAAGAATTGAACAAGGAGTTTCAGTCAGTATTTACAGTAGAAAATACCCCACCCCCTCAGATTGCAGTGATAGAAGCTCAAGGGCCGGTACTAGAGAACATCAACCTTACAGCCACAGAGGTATGCAAAGCGCTGATGGATTTAGATGTTCATAAAGCTACAGGTCCTGATGACATATCCCCTCATGTGCTTAAAAAATGCGCAAACACAATATCAGTGGCACTAAGTATCATATTTAAGGAGTCACTGGAGTCGGGGGAGATTCCAAGATGCTGGAAACAAGCAAATGTGATACCTATCTTCAAAAAGGGAAGGAGGGATACGGCTCTGAACTATAGACCAGTTTCCTTGACCAGCATAGTTTGCAAACTTATGGAGAAACTACTAAGGAAACATATCTCTCTTCACTTGGAATCCTTCAACTTTTTGTCAGTGAGGCAACATGGCTTCAGAGAAGGAAGATCAACAGTAACAAACTTATTAGAATTTTATGATGAGGTAAGCCAAATCTTACAGGAAAGAGAGGGCTGGGCAGATTGCATATTCCTAGACTTCCAGAAAGCGTTTGACACTGTTCCACATGGGAGACTTATTAGGAAGCTGCACTCAATGGCCAGAATAGGTGGAAATGTCTTGGAATGGATAAAAACTTACTTAGAAGGAAGGGAACAGAGGGTTAGAGTAAGACACTCAGTGTCTGAATGGAGAAGAGTTAGTAGTGGAGTTCCACAGGGTTCAGTTTTAGGGCCACTTTTGTCCCTTGTATATGTAAATGACCTACCAGAGTCTGTAAATTCATTCATGAATATGTTTGCAGATGATGCAAAGATTGTGAAGAAAGTAAAAAACGAGAACAATGGTAGAGAACTTCAGGAGGATCTAAATAATCTGCATGAGTTGTCAGAAAAGTGGCTAATGAAATTCAATACCTCAAAATGTAAGGTAATGAGAATGGGTACAAGTGCAAGAAGGCCCAAGCTTGACTACTCGGTGGCTGGAGTACAACTTCAAGAGACGGAAAATGAGAGAGATCTAGGAGTAAACATACTGGCAGATTTGTCTCCAGAAATACATATAAATGGCGTAGTAAGGGCAGCATATGCATTCTTATCAAATGTAAGGGTAGCCTTCAGGCACATGGACAAGGAAATGTTCAGAAATATTTATGTAACCTATGTGAGGCCAAAACTCGAATATGCAGCCCCCTTTTGGAATCCGCACTTGAAAAAGCACATAGCTAAGCTTGAAAAAGTTCAAAGACATGCCACGAAACTGGTGCCAGAAATACGCAATCTCGGTTATGATGAGAGGCTGAGGGAATTAGACTTGCCATCACTCGAAGCTAGAAGAGTAAGGGGGGATATGGTGACAGTCTTTAAATTCCTTCATGGTTATGATAGAGTGGATAGGGATCGATATTTCGATATGGCTGGCTCTAGAACTAGAGGTCATAGTTTGAAGCTTCGTAAGAAAACTTGTTTGCAGGATGTAAGGAAATACTTTTTCAGTGTAAGAGTAGTTGATAATTGGAATTCGCTAAGCGAGGAGGTAGTTAATGCTATCTCAATCCATAGTTTTAGGGACAGGTATGATAAGTATCACTAAGTCTAAAAATGGAACCGATCAGGAGACGGGAAGATACGAGCTTTGGGCTCTTTCCCGTAAACACAATTAGGTAATCACAATTAGGTAATCACACATATATATATTCCCTAGCAAGTATACTTACCTAAAAAAAAATGGTCATATGCATTATAATTTTCAAGAGCGCCCATGTATTTCATATTCACGTAAAAATACTATATAAATGAGAGTCCTTGCATTCTTCTGCAATGTGTTGAACATAGGACCTTGAAACGATTAAAAGAGATCAAGGACAAATAAATTGACTCCTTTGGCTGATAACGGCCATCAATAAAGTCTTGCTTTGTCTTTATATGATAAATGACATTCCAAGTTACT